>NIJG01000099.1:1344420-1434156 GCA_002201625.1 Euglossa dilemma | reverse complement strand
ATGTCAAATATGATTTAACCGAGAATTTCTCTTCGAGCACTCCAATCTTCTTAATTTTTTAGAATAAAACGAAGGTTTTTTAATAATTCTACGAGTGGCAATTTGGAAATTACGTAGAATAAGCTTCAACTGCGAATTTTTTTCTAGCAATTCGATCTCCTTAATTTTTTGGGGAACAGAAAAGATTTTTTATAATTCTACGAGTGGTCATTTAGAAATTACGTGGAATAAGCTCCTATGGAAAATATTCTTCTGCCTCTTTGCACATACTTTTTATTAAAATCTTCTTTACTTAGTTTACTATCTCACGTGCACTAGATAATTTATTTGTTAGAACAACAGAAATATAGAAATAAAAGATCAAAGAAATTAAATCCGTTTCATATTTGCGTTTCTCTATTTGTATAAATTAATATTTGTTTGAAAAGTCATAAAAATAGAGAAATAGAAAAATTTGTATTGGACTAAATTATACGCAGCTTAAGTTACATCTAAATTATTAGTAATAAATCTCAATTACTGATCTCGGAATGTAATCATTTTCCAACTAGCCATTTTAGTATCATAAAAATGCAAATAAACCATCTTAAATTTATTGTGGGAAAATTAATAATTTCCTAGTAATATTCCTGTCGTTGATAGTTGTATCTGAATAGTTGATGTATATTAACGATTGAATATTGCACGCAAATTCGAAACATGGAGTACACAACAAACAGAGCGTGTAATTGAAGCCAGAGTGTAATCAGAAAACTGGTCATGAGGGTTAGTTAATAGCTCTGTAAAATCGATTTGGTAACCGAAATTTGCCGATAAATGTAAAATCGATCAACTTTCTAATATGGCGATACCAAATTGCATGGGAAACATTAAAACTCATAACTCGATACAATACAAGCTTTTACAACAAAATTATCGCATTTCAATCTAACGCAAACAATTTTTTTACGACTACAAAAATTAAAAAAATTATCAATTTTTATTTCTCTTAATAAAATAAATTTCTGGATTCTCGAAAAGGAGGTTTCTCTTCCAAAAGAATTACGAAAACTCGAAATTAGAAAATATGTCGATTATACGCATAAAATAGATATTTTACTTTTTCATCTTTTTTTAAATTTCGGTTAACGGTTCTTATACTCGAATTGTCCTTTCCAAAAATCAAAGTAAAATAAACTACTGACTCAAAAATCATTACATCTTCGAAACTACTCGATTATTATTTTATATTTATCCTATCTATTCGTAGAAGTCGATTTAAATGGCATATCCTGAATACCATGAACGCTTGAATGACAAATTTTCAAGGATAAAGATAAATTTAGACACGAAGAAAATGACAATCTAATCAATGTAACCATCACTCGTCGTTAACAAGAAAAAAGTTATAAAAATTCATTAAAATTTAATCAGGTATCAGATTTTTGTCCTACGCGTCAACTAAATTCAACTCTATTCTACTTGTCAATTAAATCAATCGTAACATCTGCTCACCTGATTATTCGGGTAGGTGCCATCCTTGTCAATCGCGTTGACTTGAGTAACCTTACTGCCAACCGGTTCACCTTCAAGTACAGTTTCTTGCTCGCGTTCCACGAACAAAGGTATTTCGTCGTTAACATCCTCCAGGACAATGTAGACGGTGGCTTCAGAAGCAAGTTGTTGGACGCCATTGTTCTGCAGAAGAGAATTATCCTTATCGTACTTGTACCTCGCATTTCCTACTCGATTCGTTGATTCCTTTGCTGAACGACGATTCGCGAAAACTGACTTCCGGAATTATTAAAAATCCCAACACAAGAAATAAATCGCGATTAGCGTTCATTGAATCCAACGAATTCCAAGCGACGGAATAATTAATAAATTAATTGAAATATTAAATCTCGGGGGCAAAGAATGGTTCGTATCCATCAATGCGAATCGAATCGCCATGCAATTAAAAACTATGAATCTTCGTTGCACGAACTAATTGGGGGACAGAAATATTCGCGCGAGAGAATTTCCGTGCAAATTCTCCGTGAAATTATGTCAAATAAATAAACAATAAAATTAAAAAGAATCGTTCCGACCTTTTTCTAATGGTTGATAATTTCTCAATTATTCCACATCCCTTTTCAATTATTGTCAGTATTGTTTGTTTCCATTTCGACTACGTCCCTCTACCATATTCTATCATACAACAGTCATTAATCGCTTTAATAATATTTTATATATAAATTACCCGGTTATTATTATTAATCTCAAATTCTCATAACTGAATTCCACACTCCATCGCTGCAAGTACACAGACTCCGTTCTCTTCGCAGGTGCAAATAAATACGAATGGTATTCTGTCTGTTTATAACAGAACGATCGTGTAACAAACCATTAGCGCAACGGTTGTTTGCATAACACCGGTGCTGCTGTACACGTTTCTCGATTTGCACGTCGCTACTAAATGAAATTTCGTCTTGAACGATTTGACAGTACCGAGAACACGAAATTCTAATCGAGAGAGGCGAAGAAAACGGTTCGAGAGGAAAGCCACGCCGCTGACTGATTAGGCGTTAATAACAAGACGGAAATAACAAGGAGCGTATTTTGTCATTCCGTGGAGAGATATTACCGTGGAAACACGAACTACGGTTATACCACAGAGCGGCTTGTGTGGAATAAAAATAATAACCGCGATTCGTAAGCGGATTTCCAAGTTGCTCCGTTGCCAGTTTCTAAATGGATTAAAGAACAGCGGTTATTTAACCGTGGAGATTATATTCCGCGGCCGCTCGACAATTTCGAGAGGAATACACTCGCTGGGAAATTTATTAACCGCGTTCAATATCGTATCATTCGGGGCTCGAAAAACGCAAAGCCGCGGCTTGCCCGTGGGCTGCAATTGTAACGTAAGCGCGATTCAATTATCCCATATATGTATTTCTCGCGTTATTCGCTGTAATACAGGATCTTTCAGGCAAATTTCGAGGAACGAAGCTACCAAAGCGTAGGGGAATTAGCGAAACGAACAGTTTAACGAGTTCCTACGACCAGACCAATGTACGCATGCGAGAAAAATGGAGACGAGGTGAAAGAGCGGAATTTATATATAGAAAGCGAGAATGAACGACAAATGCCGCGTACAGAGTATAGAATGAATTGCGACGAAAGCGGTTAAACGATCGTTGGAAAATAGGAACGTATAAATTAAATCGTTTCCGGGGCTTTTTCATTCTATCTCTTCTGAAAATTTTAGTTGTAAAATTCAATTCATTTTCAGGAAAAAAGATTCTCGCGACAGGTGCTCTGTAAAAACCCACAGCCTTGACGAGTTTTAGAACTTTTTTCGTTCCTCTTCAACTACGAATTCTATGAATATCAAAGAATCAGAAAGTGCGAGAAGAAAGTGTTTTCTTTTGTAATTCCGAATTGTGAAAAAGTTGTAAATAGAATGAATTTTTAGAACACTCTGAACTTTTAAAAGCCTAGCTTTAGAGATTGACTTGTGCGTCAACTGCCGCATAAAAGCTTACACTTGTAGCGATATTTAGTATTTTTTTCCTTTTTTTCTAAATTCCCTTTATTTACGTATATTTAAAACATGGATGAATTGAAGAAGGTAAAGGAGTTTATGTTTTCGATATATTCCAAAACGAAACCATCCCTTAAAAATAATGAATTCAATTAGCGAGTATAATTTAATTATGAATTTCTAAGGGTAATCGTGCAAGATTAGAAAATCCCGACTAACTTGCACAGTTATTACCATTTCCATCCCAGAGCATGAATTTTAACGTATCCAAAATTGAAATTTTAAATTTCGTTTCTTTTAATACGGTCAGAAAAATTACTACAATACAGCTTCCGAAATGAAGACAGAAAAACAAATTCTTCCATCCAATGACGCTAGAAGTCAATCTCGAATGAGAAATTTCGGTGAAAAATAAGAAAGAAACGTATAAAATTGTTTCTTGTCACGGTATTCCGCTCTTTAAAACACACCTCGAGTTGTCCGAAGATAACACAGACATCTCCAGCGGCGAAATTATACACCCAACATCCACAGTTTCGCGGAATTAGTAAAATCTAGGAAAAGCCGAGACTCGACTCCAAACGAACAATTCGTCATTTCCTGCGAGGTATTCCCCCGGAATAAAAACAACGCAGGCAAAGCTGCTCATGGACAACCAGCCAACTTCCGACCTCGAAACTTTCCTCCGCCAGCGAAGATTAAGCAACCCTCGCTGGAAGGTCGAGTCGTGGCATCGCTTTTCTCTCCCGCAACTTCGTTACCACCGACTAAAAACACCAACAACTCGGTAACCGCGAGTTCGCGGATTCCTTCTGCATCAGAGACCATCTCATCCCTCGGCTGGACGCGTTCCAATGACAGCTGCAGCCCCAGAATTCATCTCTTATCCTCGCACCCCTTTCACGCGACGATTTCGCGACGATTCGCAGTATCTACCCCTTTACACGTTCATTCGCGAATATTACTCGTGATTTGAAATTGAAATGAAATTAAATTCGGCAAATTCTTTCACGAATTTTCGTAAATTATAAATAAATAATTATAAATAAATTCAAATTTATTCGATCGTTATATTTTATCACTCCGTAAATAAATTATTCGAATACGAGTAATAAATACCCCGTTAACACTATGTTTACGGACATTTTCTGTGTATCTATTTTCAGAGACATTTGTCATATTTACAAGTTAGGGAATTCACGTATTTTCTTTCAATAAATAAAATAGACGAGTTTAATTTGAAAACAATTACAATATTAATATATTGTGGAGTAATGGAGCAACCCATCTGTCAAATTCACGGGTTCTGTAAACCTAGTGTTAATTATAATTTCGTCGTTATCTTGTTCGATTCGTATTAATTATTTCCCTTGAATAATTTCATTGCGAATTTTATTCTTAATCAATGCAGTTCTTGGTATCGAGTTTCTTAGCTCTTAACGCTAGACCTACCACGACCAAGAATCAAGAAATTCGTAAATGGGTAAATAACCGAGGGATGAAACGTTACCGATTGTCTCACTCACCTCCACTCGTATAGTCAGATTGTACTCCTTTATGCTCTCGTAATCCAGCTGATGGTTGACCTTGATGTCAGCCCAGATGACATTGCCCTCGCTGCGTTGCTGAAGGTAAAACGTGTTATACCTGTTGGTCTGCGCGGTGGATCCGTCGATTAGCTCGTAATACACCCTCGGTTTATCTTCGATTCCCGAGCTGTCGACACACACCAGAGGCACATGTTACGAGATCTACGCTGAGTCTACGACATCAGCTCCGGTCTTCGGAGTTCGAGACTTAACGAACGGAAAACGGGAAACGGAAACAGAAACGAGAACGGAAATCACCTAGGGTAGACATATGTGTATATCGAAAAATGCTAAGTTTTCGTTTTACCGACTATAGAAGAGAGGCTAGGCTGTTTTACTCGTGCGATTATTCATCGACTCATACCACATGATCCGTCGGTTTCTTGCTCTATCTCGATCTTACATTTTTTTTTTTTTTTCTTTTTTTATGCATGTTCGTTAATTTTTCTCTTTTTTTCTATCTGATTATTCTACTTCGTGTTATGCTCTGAGTTTTTTTCTATTTCTTTTTCTTGCATTCTTTAGCCAAGGAAAGAAACGTCATCCCACTAATTAGGGCAATCTACGGATACATGGCGGAGCTGCGATACGAACTAAGCTTTGGCTAATTGACTTTACCCTGACGCGCTATACGCTTCCCGTCGTCGCCTGTCTTTTCCGTTTCTGGCGCGTTTTAGATACTAGAACGTGTTAGCTTGTCCATACCCTGAGTATACCCACGGATGCGGAAGGCTTTCCGAAGTCCCGTGTCGTTAGTTGTAAAGCTACAGATCCCTTATCCGCGTTACCAGCTACTACCTTTAGCTTTTCTACGAGCAGCTCGGTTAGAGGGTGTCACGCTGTGTTGGCACGTGTACTTGAAAGTTTCCATCGGTTTTCCGACGGATGATCGAGTAAGGTTCTTAGGAGATGGCAAGGCGTGAGAGAAACGGTGATTTTCAATGGAAATTGCAAATTTTCTTTCACTCTTTCGTATACCTTATCGCAGCGTGACGCTTTTCGTTTCGTGGATTCGGTTGCTCCGAGTTCGAGAATTTTATTAATTTCACTTCGCGGAATTATCGCGATGTACGATTGCCGCGATGTTATTCCATGAAATTCAATAGCAACCGGATATCAGAGAAGACATAGCAAATTTAATATTTTCTACGTACAAACAACAGAAGAGAATTTTGCGAGACGAAAGAGGTATCTAACACGCGTGTGTTCGTGGTAAACACATAATACATTGAAGAACGAAAAAATCTATACGGGAGGGAACATACAGATTTATTTCGAGATTGATACACTAAAATCCCTGTTATCGATTTTACTTTAAATCTCTAAAACAAGGGGGCTTCAAATCCTCGCAAAATTGGAAATTAACCTTCAACCCATTCGTTGCTATACTACCCTCCAGTAATTCGCAATCGCTGCTGCAAAGTCAAATTTTTTAGTTAAAAAAAAATACTCTTGTTCAAAGAAGCTTGTTAAATTTTCAAATCAAAATAGCATTACTAGCAAACTGACACAGCTTATATTTAATACAAACTAAACCTTTAAAACCCGAACATCAAACTGCAAGAACCTCTGAAATAAAATCTTAAATCGACTTGTTAGTAAACCGAGCTCTTAAAATTTCGATCGAAAATTCATTAGCCACTTAAAGCTGGAAGTAAATCCCATTGGAAATGTTGCTTACGTAATCCCGAAAATTTCGACCACTGAGTTCCGTCATGATCTCTACCAAGATTATTATTTATTATCTTGTTCTCGAAAGAACTCGAGCCCGGATTAAACCGAATCCACGATTCTCCGCGACACGACCGAGTCATCAGCCTGGACGCGGGAAAGCTGTTCGTCTAATAAATTGGCCAGCACGACGCAATCGCCGATCATTATCACTTCCTGTACGTCTGTGTGCGATGTCATCCGTTAGACGTCCACGTCTCGATAGCTGCTCGTCGACCGCTCAAAGGCCCCGGAATTAATGGCACCGTTTGTCAATTCGAACGAGCGCCGGAACATCGCGTCGAAGGGACGCTCGATCAAGCCTGGACGTCCACGAAGGAAACGGAACACCGACGTCGGCCGCCGTCCCGATCTTGACAAACGGCCACCGATTCGCGAATATTCTAAACGGAACGGCCAATAACGCGATCACGTGACGAGCTCCCTCGTGGCATCTTGCAGGATATAGGAGACCGAGACAGCTTCGAGAACTTGGCGACAGTAAATTCTCGGCTTTTCGATGCCAGTTTGATCGGTGATCGATGACTTCTGATCGGTGAAGTGATATGGAATCTCTTACATGGAGGAAATGCGTGGAAACTGCGGTGTATCGTTGATCTTTTGTTTCTGACGTTTCATATGCATATGTGGAAGTACACGGGATTTGATGAGAGATTCGAGAAAACGGAACTTCTTTGATCGAGAGAAATTGGAAATGGATCGTTAAATTCGAAGAAGATTCAACGCGTAATTGCTTTCTGATTTTTTCGGGCTTTTCCGTTTTTCCCATTTCGTATTTTTAAGGCGGGTATCTCTCAATAAATTCTCGAATTCTTTTCTCAATCTCACCATTTCCGTATTACTCATCTAAAAAGGGATTTGAATGAGAGATTCGAGAATGCGGAGCATCTTTGATCGAGAGAAATTGGAAATGGATCGTTAAATTCAAAGAAGATTCAACGCGTAATTGCTTTCTTATTTTTTCGGGCTTTTCCGTTTTCCCCATTTCGTGTTTCTAAGGCGGGTATCTCAATAAATTCTCGAATTCTTTTCTCAATCTCACCATTTCCGTATTACTCATCCGCGAAATTTATTCCAGCGTTCTCTTTGTAAGTGTGTAATTACTTTCTCAAACCATGTTCATTGAATCTTAAAATTACGGATATCTCGAGCGTTTTCTTTTCGTGAGAATTTTGCCGAATTGTCGATACGATTTTGCTCAGAAATCTTGCTCCGTGTAATTATTAGACGTTCGTACTTTCAGCTGTGCATCGAAAAGCGACTTATTACACGCATAATCGCGTAACTCAAAGAGCAAAGTGAACTTCGATCCAATTTCAGCTATGGTAAATGGAATGATTTCGCGTTAATATCATAAACCGATTGGCGAAAATATGGCGTCCGTATCAAACGGAATGCGATACGTGCATGTGCGTGCGTGTGTGTGTGGAGGGGGGGCTTATTTACGCGAGGCCGATACGTGCAGTCATACCATAGATTGTCACGAAAGCCGATACGGTCAATAAGACCGAAAACGATGCACAGCTCGCTGCATAATGTAATTTCCATTACAAAATATCGTTGGAATTTATTCATAGCATTACACGAGCAACGTTGCGGCTATTAAATTTGCGAGAAAAAAGAGAGAAAAGGGTGAGAAAAGAGACGAGAAGATACGCGTGACACGCTTGGTCCCGATAGAACGCGATATCAAATTTTATCCTGCCGTAATTCATCGGATACGTAAAATTCTGAATGAGACATGATTCGTGATAGATTACAAATAGAAATAAAACAGAAATTTAACGATTTTACGGTTGCTGCATTTAGCGCAGAACGAAAATGTGAGAAGGCATTTTTCAAAGGAGCTTTACCTTTGAAATTATCCCTATTTTCTTGAAGTAACGAGCAATTTTTCTGGGAAAATTCATACCGTCCATTTAATTCGTGAATCTTTTTCTCTTTAGTATCCGTAATCTAATTTCTCTTTTTCCAGGAAGGAATAGATGTATCGATTTTATTACCGATTTAAAATATATATTTCTTTCGTCTTCGTTGGTAAAAAACATGCTTTAATATATTCTTTTGGAAGCTCGATATAACCGATTTAAATAACGAATCTTCTTCCTTTCATCCCTAATTTCTCTACTCTGATTAACCTCGAATTTATAAGCTTCCCATTTAATAATTTTCACCGAGAAAGGATTAAAATTTCCGCGTGGTTTAATAGGATTAAAAATCCTACAACTTCCTCTTTAATAATACTCAATCGTAAAGTTGATCGAGATTAAGCTCGAAATGGAAGAATGTAGATTAGCCGAAGTTTGTTATGAATCAACGGTGCTGCGTTATTTACACCGTCTTTTGAGATAATAAAGTATCTAAAGCCGAACGAATAGCGTTCGATAAATAGTAACATTTGGGAAAATTTCTTTCGATCTTAAGGGCAGTATAGTCCGGATTAAAAGGTATTAACGTCGAACAGAGAAAATTCTTGGAAATTACGAGCTACCAAGGATTATTTTCGCGATCCAGATTATGATTCGGTTCACCCGATTATGGTAGAATTTCAGCTTTCTCCGATAAAAATATTCCACTGACCGCGTAAATACTCGGCTTTGTAGTCACTCTCGTTACAAATGATATCATGCTTGCCATAATTCACGACAAACGATAAGACGAAGAAATACTTCCACGTTCTCTATATTCCAATATAAAAACTCCAAAGATTTCATACTTAAAACATCGACTTCGTTGTAAAAGGAAATTATTTTCAACCCGATTTTTATAATTCCTGTTTCGTGTAATTCCAGAATAACGCGAATACCGTTTAAGCGAAATGTATTTCGAAAGATTATTATTCTCGTTATAAATCCATTCGGTGTTTTAAATTTTGAACACGAAATCTTAATTTCATTGTTCGCGACTTCGTTAAAAACCCCGTTAATTTTTCATTTGTCAGCAACGCGAATCAACGTAACAAACCGATCCTTTGTTCTTCTCTGCATCGATTTCAAAGTTTTATTATTTAAAAGAAGAAAGAGAAAGATGGTGTAAAAAATCACACAGACACAGGAAACGATCCAATCTCTCGCGATCAAGTTTACCTGAAACGATAAAAAGATATTTCATTTCCTCCATGTAAACGTTGCAGTGGCTGAATGACAATAGATCTAACGGATGCAAAATGGGGGAAACGGGATTACGAATGACTGGACGTGACAGTGTTGGGTTAGTGGCTCGCAAGCGTGACCCCTCGGTTTGTCCCAGTGTGTGCAGTGTGTGTACGTGTAAATGGTTCGTACCCTCGCATAAGTAGCAGGAAAGCGAATAAATACATCGTCGAGTCCATACATCGAGTCAAGATTAGTCAAAGACACAGCGTGAACCTTTTTTGTCGTTGTACCCAAGAAACGGTGCTTCAACTGTCCCCGAACCATTGGTGCGCGGTGTTCGTTATTATTATTTTGTCATGATTATTATTATTGCTTTTTTTTGGCAGTCGTGTAATCAGCGTGATCTTTGTTAGTTAGCAACGTTGAAACAAGTGAAAGAACGCAGAGAATCTCAGTCATCGTTTTCGCCTTTGTTCCAGCATTCTCTGTTACGACACCGTTTCCAATTCTCGATTCTCGAACCGCAATCTAGCGTGAAGATCATCGCATTGGCCTCTTTCTCATTCGTTATTTCCTTTCTCTCTTTTTTCTGTTCCTTTTCTATTAAACTTTTTTTTATCTTTTTTTTGCGTTTTAGACTCGTTTAATTCTCACATATTTACTCGTGCATATCTTTTTCCCTCTTTTCTTTTCCCCGGAAGCTAATCGAGCATTCGAATCACGTTACGTCGATCAACGTGGTTCTTCCGACCGACATAACTCGGCTAACGAACAATTCCGAGAGATGCTCTAACTAAGGAAGTCTCAAAGTCTAATTGTTACTCAGCTTGCCGCATGATTGGCGTAAAAATATCTGACCGGCAAAAATCACTACGAGAACACACTACGCTCTCGAAAGGAAACCAAAAAAGAGAAGACGAAAATGGAGAAAGAATCGAAAATAAAGGAAACGGACAGTCAGACTGTTGAATAAAAAACGCTTCGAGTAAACGTGGCTGAAAAAAAGAAAAAGGAAAAAAAAAGGAGGAAATGGCGAACCGAACGAAAAGGGGAGGGAAATGAAAAAGAGAGAGAAAAAAAAAAGGAAACACAAAACGAGAAACAAAAATGGTCAGTTTCCAAGAACAATACATGGTAACCTACCGCAGATAAGCAACTGACGAAACATGCCCAAAAATTAATACGGCATTCACGTAATGTACAATACGTATGTATATGATGTATATATATATATGACGTCATATATGTATACATGTCGACGATTTTACATGTCGATGAATGCAAATCTCGCAACAAACTGTAAAAAAAGGGAGAAGGTCGAAGAGAACGCAAAAACGGCGGACGACTTTTCAAAATCGTTTTTTTTTTTCTTTCTTTTTTCTCCTTTCCTCTTTCCGTTCGTTTTCTTTCTTTTTTTCCTTTTTTTTCTTTTTCCCAATATCGACACACTACGATGGAGTCGACGACGTCATCGTTACGCACCGTTAAACCGTCGGAGCCGCGAAAACGGTGACGAAAAGAATGATAGGTAAAGAATTTTGAAAAAAGCCAATCCGGTGCATGTGGAAAAACAGTTACCAGGGTAGAACACAAAGAAACGAGAACAGAGGAGAACGATGGTGGAAGAGAACGGAAAATATGGGGTGGCCGGACCACGTGGCCGGGCGCGGCGAAATGAATCGGAATGAAAATAGACAAACCAAAGAATGACCAACGTCTGAGGGAAGCATCTATTTGTAAAACGCATGCCCAAAAAATATTTACGGCACACACACGCTAATTGTATGAGTCTGCTGCGACTAGATCCGGCTTCCGCGATTACCTGGATAATCGCTAGAACGAATGCGACTTCCGCGAATTCGCTTACCCCATCGAGCGTGTGCGCGCCACCGATTGCGTTAATCCGCCACTCGATTGCTCGATGTTACCTGTTACCCTGCCCTTCGCCCTGCCCTTCACCTGCCGTGTATAATTTACGCGTTACACCGTATCTTTCCGCTGGCAGACCACCGTGTACCCGCTCGAGAACCAACGACGCTCCATTTCCGACGTTTTGTTGCAACGCGATCGCTCGTTGATAGAGATATACCTGATACTTTTCACATTTTCCAACTTTATGTCTCCGCCGAATCGATTTGTTAAGGGTCTAGAATGGTAGGTCGGTTGGTTCGGTGGTTGACCGGATGGTTTGAGGTTTGGGAGATGGATTATCCGTGGAACTGGTTCCAGGCTGGTTTTTTCGGCTGCATCGGTTTGGCAGCCGGTATACATCGACGTTTGAAAACGAAGAATTTGGCATGTTGGATTAATCCGATTTGTTATTACCGAGTTAGTGATTACCTTTCTTGGCATATAGTGCGAAAGAAAATTCTTTTTTTTTTTTTTTTTTTGGCGAATTTAAAATCGAATGATTTGACACAAAATTGAAGTAACCTTATCGGAAATTTAATTTTCTTTCTTCTATTAAAGCGCACCTGTTCTCTTATAGTTTATTCAAATGATATACTTGCGAATTATTGCTACAAAAGTGAACTTTGATAAATAAAGAATTCGTTACCCTTAAACCCCGAAATATCGATTAATTAATCCCAGCTCCTTGCCCCTGTGAAAAAAGAAAGAAAAATAAAAATAACGAAAAGAGAGCGAGCTATAATAAATTCCAGCCCATAATTACCACGCGTACTTACAATTCGCAAAGCAAACAGTCTAACGACACGCCAACAACTGTTCCCCCGACAGGCTGGATAAACGAATAGAACATAATATGCAAAGTTTCACTTTACATCGCGGTCGACCGTGTTATGCCAACCTCTACGAGGAACTTAAACTCGCAACAAAGCGTCGCGCGCCAGCCATCTGTTGCCGTGAACGCATTAAGAAAGAAATTGGCACGCGTTTGACATTCGAGCGATCGCGTGACGTTATGCCGAGCGTTTGCACTTTGTGTGCACGATGATATGCACCGACCCCTGTGCCGTGCCGGTAGCACGTGGTCACGGCATCTGGCTCAAATGCACACGCAATTAACCGATTCGTTCGTGCCGGAAGTCCATCTGTTTCTGGGACGTTCCGCTTCAAAACCGCACGTCGAACGCACGCTTTCCGTCAACCACCCTTTTCATGCGATCTTTCGACGTCACATCTGGAAAAACGCGAAGTATTCGCCGCGGATAAATTACACCCTGCGCGACCTACTTTAACCAGGCATTAACCACGCTCCTCTCCAAGAAATTACACTCGTTTTAGACACCCTCGTGTCGATCGAATGACAGGAAATGGGGGCTACTCTTACGGTCGTTGGTTCCTATTTCCTCATTTCCTACTTCCTATTTCCGCAATTTTTCCATGTCACTCTCCGAATTCTCGAACGTGATTCTACAAATTTCCGCGCGCTATTTTTAAAATTTTGAACGTTGTTTCTTTGAGCGTTCGAATGTTACTTTCGAGATTCTTAAACGATATTTTCGGAATTTAAAGAATTTTGAGCAAGCTTCTCGTGTTATTAATCCTCGCGTGGCGGACTCAGGCCCACTTGGACCCGTGTGACGTTTGTTCCGTATACTACAAAATATATGTAAATTATCGTTAGTCACAACTAGCATTGCGTTTATCTATTATCATCACCGATAACACCGAAATTATGCGAGATTAGGGAATGCAGTCGTAGAAAACTGTGAAAGATGCAGCCAGTGTATCGATAATGACAATAAATACACGCAGAAACGTGAAAATTGTTAGATACATATATGTATCGGTAATTATGATAATGATCCAAGCCAAAATTTCGAAAAACAGTATTTTCTTTACTAAAAACGCAGTGAATCTGCATACCTGTCGCGATTAGATCTTTTTAATTTCGAATTTAAAACGTAAATAAAATTTTCAATTTACAGCGTGAGGTTATTAATATTTCAAAGGGGAACATACACGTCACATTCGTAATTACCGACACACGTGCAGTACACATGCAGCAAAAATGTGATATATTATGCGTTACTTGTAACGATAAAAAAATAATTAATAATTCGCAAACGATAAAATGCAAATCTTCGACAAAGTTTTATACGTTTAAAAGTCAAATATCGATATTCGGAATTGGGTGAAAATGGTCCTCAAGCCTGTCAAGTTGTATTTAATACGTTACTCGTAACGACAAAAGATAGCGAAGTAATTTACAAATAATACTCAAATACTTAAATATCGAAATCCACGATGAGATGGGTCAGAATGGATTCCAAGTTCATCATTCTCCATCACAATCCATCCGCCATACGAGGGTTAAAATTCTAAGAGGATATCGAACGTAATAAATTGCACTAAATTGGACCTAACTTTCATCTCGAATTTTCTCGACACTTTATACCAGAATTCCAAATCGAATGAACTTCGCGTTACTTTACCGATACTACGCTATCATCGAGCCCAAGAATCCAGCCGATACGTAACTCCAGCTTCGCGATAAAACACCAACGCTAAGAACGAGGCAATGCTTCTTTTTACACGTGCACTTAACTCTCTGCCGAATTTCATCAGCATTCCCTGGCTCTGTAAAAAGCGTAATTAAACTACAGCTTAAAATCGATTAACTCGCCATGCCAGGACTGGCAGCGTACTCCTCGCGACTCCTAAAAGTGCAATAAAACGTCGTCGTCTCGAGCGAGATGTAATTCCGATTCCGCGGAACTTGTGTCCGAAGAAGAAGAAGAAACTGCTTTTCCATCGGAAAATACATTTCCCAACATCGGCAACCGAGCGAATAGGACGCCTCGGTTCAGCGCGCAGGACGCGCGACTCGCGCGGATCAGCAAACGAGCTTTGGCAAACGAACTGCTCGCTTCATTCCCCCATATTTTCTTCTTTCTTTCATTCTGCTCATATCTTTTTTTTTTTTTTTTTTTTTTTTCTGCTCAAACGAATACTCGTGCTCACCACCTGACGTGTATGCGTGTGTTCATCTGTGCTCGTGTCACGCCGCGTCGTTACGCCGCGTCGTCACGTCGCAGCGATGGGCCCACGCGAGTTGACAGCACGCTCCGTGACCGTTCCGCAAAGTCTTTAAAACACGTTCAACCAGGCGTATTTTTTCGAAGTCTTATACACGAAATGATAAATAAGTTGTGCGTTCATCTTGTTTGCTTCAATAGCTTTCCAGTTATCGGTAACTGTCATCAGAGTTTCAATAGTTGTATAAAATTCTTAAGAAATATTTGCGAAACTCTATTCACGAATATCGAGATGTCTATATAAATGAAATATCCGTACTTATTTGTGGTAAGTCACTGTATAGACCACCGGTAGTCCAGGCCGGGTTGAACGTGTCAATGAGAATGTTAAATGGCTGGAAACGTCGGAAGTCTTGAAATGTCGGAATCGAACGTATGCATGCAGCAGTATGAGTATACCAAAATACGTAATATTCCTGTAGCTTTCTATACCAACGATCTATACCAACATCGTCTCCTGCATCGAGTACTCGGTCCAGCGTTAATGCAGCTTCTACCACTACGAGGAAGTTGTCAACGGTTTCAAGACAGTTCGCCCAGACAGCGCTAACCCATTCAAGACTCTGACGGATCATGGTGATGTGGGATTATTAGGAGAACTCGCTGGAGCGTGTCGCGTTTCGTAGCCCATCGATGCCCACCTGACAGACGCGTTTGCGTTCCTGTACGTGTCGCTGTGTGTGTGTCCATGACGCGCGCGCGCGTATGTCTGAACGTGGGTGTGTCCGTGTGAGTGTGTAGATGCGTGTGTATGGAATCGTACACAATATCAATTAACGTGCACAAGAACAATACTGCCACGAGATTGCGTGCAGGGCGGGTTCGTGCAGAGCCGCACGGAGCATTAACAGTGTGACAGACCTGGCTTTAACAGACACAACTTTAGCCCCAACGGCCGTGTTTTCTTTACAGTAGATCGGCCCATACACTATGTGGTCCCATACGGGCGGATTATTAGCACGGTCCACAACGTCAATCCGAACCTCCACCGTTCGCGACAAAGGCGGGAAGCCCTTGTCTTTGGCCATCGCCTCCAGCTTGTACATCTCACGCTACACCAGACCGCGTGTACAACAAACGGGAACAAAAAACAATGGCGTTAGTGTCAGTCGTAATGACTCGTGGCAGTAAGTATTTTGGTCTCGGGAGGAGCACGGGAGGACATCTCTCTCGGGTGTCTCGCTCTCTCTCCCTCTCCGCGTGCTGTCTCTGTCTCTGTCGTCTTTCTCTCTCTCCCGTTTCACAATTCTGCCCTTCCGCCATATCACGGTGCATTCCCGCACCCTGGTGTAGCCAGCCTGCCAGTGATCATCGTGTTCTCTCCCTAGACTCCGTCCGCCTGTGGACCAACTCTAGTCGTCTAGTCCGGGTCGCATAGTCCGCTCTCTGATAGCCGCTTTACCGCTCTACCTTACATTAGCGCGATTACATTCTAAGCAAAGCGGGACTAGCGACGGCAGCAGCGTGCTGAACCCCGACTCATCCCTCATAGAGGAGATCGCTGATCGCCGATGCCCGCTTCTGCACCTGCGTCTTTGTACTGCACCTCGTGAAGAAGAAGAAGAAGAGAAGAAGAAGAAGAGAAGAAGAAGAAGAGAAGAAGAAGAAGAAGAGAAAAGGACAAACTCTCATCGAGGTGGACCTCGATCTCTCGCTACATCCTCGCCTACCCTATACGGATCATCGCGCTAAGGACAATCCGGCATCCGGTTTTCCGAACTCGTACACATCTAGGGATGTTTTCCGCTAAAGTCGCCGGGGCCGGTTCTGTCTGATGCTTCAGATACGTTCGTGCGTGTACATGTAAAACGTTCGCTTCTTCGATTTCTTTTTTCCAGCTTTCTTCCGTGTCTAGAAATTCCTCGGTGTCAGCTAGTTCGACCGTGACAACTCGGTACCTGAATGCTGTCTCGAAAATCGACCCCGGCGAGTGGTAACAATTAACATAAGTAAGGGATAGATAGTAGTGGTAATAGTATAGTAATGGTAAGTAGTTGTAGTAACAGTAGTAGTAAGTAGGTAGTAGTAGTAGTAGTAGGAGTGTCCAACCAATCAGCGATCTACCGCGCCGCGCTTGACCATACATGCTTCCTCTCCCGTAAAATCCATCATTTACGTGTGTAAACGAAAAGGAAAACAGGAAACTGCGCGAGTGACAAGACGGTAAACGAACGAGGGATAGAAAAATCAACGAACCGATCGAAAGATACGTACACACGTGTGAGGTTAGAATGTAAATAGACGGATGAATATAATTACTGACTGGAACGGACTGCGAAAAGAAAATCGGACGGAAGTGTAAACGGAAGGAGACGCGAATCGAGACATAGAAGAAGGTACGAAATTGGAAAAACAAAAAGGAAAACTTGAGAAACGAGACGGAAAAAAAAGTAAAATAAAAGAAAGAAAAATGGGAGTAGCACTGCATGGCACGGCACGGCATGTCACGTGTCTTGTCTCGGTCATGTCGTGGCATACAAACCTGGCTTTGATCGACGTCACTAGAGTACCCACTGTGACATTTTCTTTGATGTGAATGGGGCTGTATACAATCTCATTCCACACAGGTGGTTTATTGTTTCTGTCTATGACGACTAACTGAACTTCCACGTCTGAGTGCGACACTGGCGTCCCTCTGTCGGAGGCCCGTACGTGCAGGAGATAGCTGTCACGCTATTGGCAAAACATTGGGCCGTCAACTCACAGGACATTTTTTTTCGGGATTGTTGTTGGCGGATTTTTGAATTTTTTGAAATTTTTTTTTCTTGCGTTTTTCTTTCAGCTGTTTTTGTTTCTTTTTTTTTTTTTTTTTTTTTTTTTTTTTTTTTNTTTTTTTTTTTTTTTTTTTCTTTTAATTTACATAAATACATATTTGGTTTTCCGGATGGCGTTTACGAGAGATAAGTCACTCGGTGGCGAGCGCGGTTACGTGGCCGTCGAGGACCACCCGAAGGGTATCTCTTAATCGTAAAACGAAACGAAAGAGATAGAAGAGAGTGAAGGACCGTGTAGTCTCGAGAGGATCCGTTTAGTTTCATTTCATGTTCGTGTATACTTTTCTTTTCTTTTTCTGATTTTTTTTTTTCTTTTTTTTTGGTTTAATTATTTATTTACTTTGTTTTATATCGTTCCAGACCTCTTTTCCCCTAATCGAGAGACTCGTTTAGGGGTAAATCTTCCACGCGTCAGCCAATCTGTGATTAACCTGAAAATTTCTGTCATTATCGAGTCAGTTTCGTGTGCCACCGTGATACTCGTCGCACGATTTCCGAGCGAATGCTGACTAGTCTCTAGAAGGAATTTCATAAAGGATACTTACCCGTTGTTAATTTCGCACAATGACAATTATAAACAGTCGAATGATAATACGAATATTCGCCCGTGATTTAAGCCGAAAACTACCCGAGAATTTCGAGATTTCTGTATGTGCCGATAACGTTTTCCTGTTTTTCCGTATAACTCTACGTGTTTACCGTCATATTCGCAGCTATTCCTTCGAATTCGGAATTGGAATTTGGAAATTTTTAGGCGCAGCTACGTTCTGCAATTTTGATACGTTTGGCAAGACCGTTATCGGCAATATCTGACGATAAAGAGGTCCTTCACCGACGGATACACTCGAGACCAGGATAACAAAAGAACGTACAAAAGGCGCGTTGACACGAATGAATAATTCGTTGAGAAACAAAGAGTGTGAAACGTAAAACAGAGACAGAGACTCGTACATATCGCGGATGACATAAAACATATCTTAAACTTAAATGAAAGAAAGAAAAGTAAAAGTAAACGAATTGATATAAAGACGGAGATAGAGAAAGAGAGAGAGAGAGAGAGAGAGAGAGAGAGAGAGAGAGAAACAGAAAAATAACACGAACGATCCATGTCANAAAAAAAAAAGAAACAGAGTGACGTCCCCGAGTGACAATTAATATAATCATATGAGAACAACAACAACAACAACAACAACAACAATAATAATAACAGAGGCATAATAACAAAATGATCGAAAAAATGATTAATTGGTAATACACATTGAATAATTCGAACGGAAATGCGCTCTATTATTATACTGCAACGAATATACTCGTATCCGATATCTTTTAATGTATCGTATTTTTTTTTTTTTTATATATATGTATATATTTTTGTCTTCCTTGTCATTTTTTTTCGTGTTTCTCTTTTTTCTACGTAACTGTACCGTTTATTATATTTTTTCTGCTTTTTTTTTGTTTTTTTTTTTTTGTTTTTTTAATTATTTTCTTAAGCCGGTATAACTATGATCTCTATCACGTTATACACGTTCGTGGTGTTCTCGATGCAAAGTGTGAAACACAAGAATGTAGTTCCTACTTACTGGAAAACAGCCCTTTTTTTTTTGTCATCATGAAATCCGAAGAAAGTAAATGGTGCAATGAACACAAACATAAACAATAAGAAAGTCAAATTAGTTCCTTTACGAAATCAACCAATGCAGGCATTTGCATGCAAGCAAGAATGCGTTTAAAGAGGCATCAGGAGGAATAGGGTGTCGTGAGAAAGAAAAGAGTCAAAAGATCGAGAATCAGAGAGAGAGAAAGAGAGAAAGAGAGAGAGAGAGAGAGAAAGAGAAAGAGGAAGAGAGAGAGAGATGAGAGAGAGAAAGCGTAAGTGGGAGAAATAGAAAAAGAGGTAGATAGAGTGAGAAAGAGAGAAAAAGAAAGAAAGAGAGAAAGATAGACAGAGAGAGAGAGAGAGTGCAGTAAAGAGTTCGAGGGTTGGAGAGGGTAGATTTGGAGGTTGACCGGAGTTACAGAGAGAAGGAAAAAAAATTATGACGACCCCTCGTCTGATTCTTTCGTTTTAACGACACTCAAAAACCGATGGACGTTTTATATCGTGTATTTTTATGTTGTTTTATATGTAGATATATATATCTATATATATAATTTTTTGTTCCGTTACGTTACCTCGTCGAGTGTGTTTATAGATCTGCATTATTCCGTCTTATTTAGTTTATTTTACTGTTTTATATTTTTATATTTTTATTTTTTACTTTTTTTTTTTGTCTGTTTCGTTACGACAGTGGTATGCCGCCCCAATCACAGAAGAAAAAATGTCACACCACGGACAGATTTCTTACGGTTTTACTCGTTATTATGTTCTCGACAAAAAATGTCTCTCGTTTCTTTATTCCGGTTATATTTTTTTTTTTTTTTGCTTTTTTTTATTTTTGGCTCATTGTCAGTCACGTCGTGGTTTGCGGGAGGCACAGAGGATGAAAGTAGGGAAACGTCGGACAAACAGAGAGAAAAAATCGACAGAAAAAATGCAAAATGCAAAAGAACACGAAGAAGAAAAGCAACAGAATTGCTCCGACATACCGGAGAACTGAAAAAGATACAAAAATCAAAAGCGTAGTTCGGTATCTTTCATTTCAACGTTCTATACCGTCCCTCCCCCCTTTTTTAAATTTTCTCTTTAATCTTTTCCAAAACAAAATGCAAACTATCGCTATGAAAAACCGACCCCTTCTCGATTAAATCAGCCACGCGAGCATCGGCAAAAAATCAAGACGATATATTCCTTCGCATACTCACGCGGAAAGCAAAATGCAATAAACGAAAAGTTGTACGCGAACAAAATGCAAACGAAAAGCGGAAAAATCGAGAAGGCGAAAAAACAGAGGTAAAAAAATAAATGAAAGTATATATGAAACAGAGTGAAAGAGAGAGATTGAGTTTGGGAGAGAGAGAGATCAGAGAGGGAAGGGTTTAGGAGCGAGAGCGAGATCCGTTCCTGTAAAGGAATCAAAAACACATTCATATAACATATTGCAAGCATTTTCAAAAATTGTTTATGTCTGATGCACCACAAAATGCGTAGAGGTTGAAGTACACCGTACGTGGGGCTCAAAAAATGTCGTTCCCACCTGCTCCTGGAAGTTCAAAAAACATCACTTCCCTTTTGAAAAACATTCACATTAGTATTTTAAGTTAAGGAGAATTAATTAAAAGGTAATTAGTTGGGTCTCGTTCGTTTCTCTTCCTTTTGCTCTGTTATTCGTTCGTTTCCTTCCCGGGTGTCGTTTCTCCGCGGCGCTCTATGACGCGTGTACAAAAAAGAGAGAGAGAACAAAAAAGAAAAAAGAGAGTACTGTGACAGAGAGAGAAAAAAAAAAAATTACACGCAGACAGTCTTTCTCTTTGGTCAAGGTTGGGAAATGAAAAGTGCATACACGCTCGTTTTCTCGTGGATCGTTTTTCACCGATTCGCGACGCGACGCCGATTCGAAATCGCGACGCGACACCGACGCGATATTTCTTCCCTCCTCCTTTTCCAATTTTCCCGTTGCCGTTCAGAAATATCATCGCGATTGCCGGGAAAAATATCGGTAAACGAAAATCAAAGGATGAGAAATGAAAAAAGAGAACACGAAAACAAAGAAGATCGTTCGAGCGAGATTACCGATAAGGTCGAAAAATCGTGACGAGACGACGAGAAACGTGTCATTCTTTTTCTTTTTTATTTTCGTTTTTTGTTCTTCTTGTCTTTTCCCGAGCGAACGTTGTAGGAACAACAGAAAAAAAGAAACAGATCGAACGGAAGTGATCGAGAGGAAACGAAAGATACGTATGTAAAACAAGGATAATGAAAATGACGTTCGTCGGCGACCGACACGGCGATGAACAAAACTTTTGGAGACAAGAGGTGTTCGATAGCTCGATTGGAACTTGTTTAATAGGTACTCGCGCCGCGAGCATGTTCTCGATAGAAAGAATGAGAGAGACAGAGAGAGAGTGTTCTGTTGCAAAAATAGCCCGAACGGTCGATCGATTCAGGTACATGAAGCGTTTGAAGGAAATCAGGCATAGCTAAGTATTTACCATAGTGAACACATTGTGCATATCAATGGGAATTAAAAAGTTCTATACATGTGCCGTAAAAAGGAAACTTATTTCGTTGCATATTAGTGATAATTAGAGAAATAATTGCCGACCAAACGTATATTAGTATACAAGTTATCCGATCAGCAACAAAACGGATTCGTGTTAAAGAACGTAAGTTAACGTAAACGTACAATATAGAGATATATATCGGCAGAAGGTGTACACTCAAGTTTGTTTTTATATGATATAAATATAGATATAAATATATATTTCTTGGATATACAGACAGGCGTATGTGTACTGCCTAAGTTACGCATACGTGTGCGTGTACATGTATGTAAATTTGGGCATAATGATATCGGAGAACGCCACGTGCATTCTCGGCTTATCAACCGGTTCTTCGCGTTTAACACGAATTTCTCGCTTAATTTCTCTACCAATTCTCTTAAACATTAACATCGTCGTCGTTGCTACGATCGATTGTCGTTATGACAGCTCGATGGCGTGTGCGTATTTGCTAATGAACATTTATAAACGCGACGAAAGGCGGTCGTTGATAGAAGCAGCTCGAAAAATCAGATGTTTCTTGCTCGAGAACACACGTCGGCCCTCCAGAGAACGATTGCTGTTACTGTTAAAGAGAGTCGTATATGTAAATTATCATCAATGGGAATACTCACGTCTAAAGGCTTCTTTAAGACGATCCAACCAGACTCTGGTTGAATCTCAAAGTACTCCAACCCTTGGTCATTGTTAGGAGAGCTCAACGAGTACGTTATGGCACCGTTATTATCGGCATCCTCATCCGATGCCGATACTCTAAGAATGTTTGTCCCGATACTGGCATCCTGTTTTATATTCTCAACGTATTGCTGAAAATAAGACGAGAATTTACTTGCATATCGAGAGAAAATCGCTGAATTCTTAATATTTAAACAGGGCAACAAGCAGATTTAATGAAACAAATCTTCCAGAAGAAATTAGTTTCGTTGGAATTGAAAATTAAAGGCCTGATCGAGGAAAATTGACGATCCTTGTCAGCTTGATAGACTGAGAGAGAGAGAGAGAGATAAAATACTGAAAATGATAGTTTTATAGAATCGATGGGATTATAACAATTAATATCGATCGTTTTTAACACATTCGGAGCATTTATGAATAATCAATGGTCACAAGAGCGGTGAATTTTCCTTGCAGTATAATTCAAGAGCTATTAAAACGCGTTATTATCTAAGAGCTCGAAAAAAGTGCACGAAGGTCGGTTCTCATACGAATAATTAATTACTTCAAATGACATTCTTCATTTGCAAGAAAAATATTTAATTAAAATGTCTCCGTGACCTTTCATTCCGATAAATACACGAGAAAGTAGTTGAAAATTTACTTTAAAATATTAGAAACAGGATAGGATGCGATACATACTTTTTGCAGAATCTCGCAACATTTTTAACCTAATTAAACGGCCTGCAGCGCGATTTCCTAGCAATCTCGATCGAGCAATACTCGCGTGGCAAAACGTCGAATGGCAATTTCACGAATGAAAGGGGAAAGACTGACATATGGCGAGCGAATAATATGCAAACCACGGAGAAGTCCTCTTTCATTTTTTTCCAGTAGGAGTCTGTTAATTTATTCCGGACAACTATCTCGTGCACAAAGTGCAAAATGCCCCGGTCAAGCATCTTTTGCATTTCTTTCAAACGTGTCCCTTTGTGTACCCCGATACTCGTCGCTTGAATTTCAAAGGGCATCAAATGGCGCAGTACAAGCACGTGAAAGGCAATTTTCTCTTTTAGTTTTTCCCCGCCCATTACCCGACCCTCTGTTCCCAATGAACGTTCGCTGATATTTCGCTCCGGCGATGAATATCAGCAAATTGTCCGAATGAGACACGGTACGAATGCAAATGAAACGAAAGGTCAAATATGCACTTGCTATTGAAGCGCTCGTGCCGGATCAACATTATCTCGCACGTTAAAAATGTGCATTTTTATTATCCTCCAACCGAGTATTTTATTTTATTTTTAACAAAATATCCTGCGCCGATCAAAGACCAACCATGAAAAAACGGCATTTTTAAATTCGGAATTGAATTGCGTATCTGTTTTAACAATTATAATAGTAATATTAGTTTGTTTCTTTTAATAACGTATTAAATAAACTGCAAAAATTGTTAACATTACAGTTATGAAGTTACCAAATCGAGAAATAAATTCGCAAACATCGAATCTGATGCTTGAAATATCCATTTTTTCGTATTAAATTTTATCACTCACGTTGAGCGCTCGTTACGAGTTTCTTTTTGAAAAATTCGTTTTGTCTGTCATTAAAACTACCGTTAGGGATCTTACATCATGTAATTGCAAGCGTACAAATGCTCGTTGAAACTAATATTAATTATCACTTGGAGACAGTGGAGTAGAGCTTCAAAAAAATTCGTAAAAAGCACGTCATACATCTTCGCTATGCGTTAAGAACGTTTATCGTAACTAGCATAATAAAAAGCGAAGAAGCCTCCCCTTTAAAATGCGTTTTGTTTCAAGTCGATACGACTCTCCGTTCTCGAGATATCGTCGTGTAAATGGGACCGTAATTTCGGTTGTTTTACTCGGACCTCTCACTCTCACGCTCGGATCTCTCTCTCTTTCTCTCTCTCTCTCTGTCCCTCTCTTTGTCTCCCTCTCTCTCTTTCTCTCTCTCTCTCTGTCCCTCTCTTTGTCTCCCTCTCTCTCTTTCTCTCTCTCGCACGCGCCGCGACCAGCCTAACTCTCGACGGGTTGCGCTGGTCAGTGACGCTGGACTAATGACACGCATTTCCAGGAAAGAAGTGGGTCACGGCTACTTGAGCCAACACTCGATGACCTACTTTGCCCTTTGAAGGCTTATATCTCGGGAACTAATTGAGATATCGACATGAAACAAAAATCAACGTGAAGAACACGTGTTGCCCTACCTTCAGAGATGCTTTCCGCGGAAGATTTCAACGTTTTTCTAGGAGCATTTTGCATTTTAAGTTAGCGTTTCATTAAAGTATAAAATCACGATGTAAAAAATATTTTAATCGTTTCGATTTCATACGTCACGTTGAGTTGTCGATCGAGACAGATCTTATAGGTGAATTCGCACGCTTGTTGCAAAGATTGGACAGTTAGTTTCTTTTTTCTGCTTTGCGTGAGATTTATATAATATCGCGTAATGTTTCCTAGTTTTAAGTTTTGATAGCTTTACTCACCTGGCGATCGAACAATGGTGGATTATCATTGATATCAGTGATCTCTACAGTGAAAGAGCAAACACCTTCCAAAGAAGGTTCACCCTGATCCGTTGCTTTAACTGTTACAGACACAAACTTTCCATCATCCCCTTCGCGATCAAACACCTGAAACATCGGAATAATTATAGACTCTATCAACTGTAATTCCTTACAGATTTATTTTTACTTAAGAAAACACGATACTAATAGAAACGTCCTAATCTTCTATTTTGTAGTTTAACCCTGGTGTTAACAACCAAAATTATGGACGTTGAATGTAAAAGACTAGTGATTTTGTAAACACGACTGCCACAATGGTTTACAAATGATATATCGCGTAGCAATTATCAAATTCGCGACTAATATCAATTCTTCGGCTTAAATATACATATGTCACTCGTTCTATACTCGCACAATCGTCGTTTTATCATAATGAAAGCTCTATTTCCCGCGATATAATAAACACAAGTGAAAATAACAATTGTGTAGTATAATAGTAGAATGGTATACACCTCAATTGATGGTTAAACGAGCCCCTCGAAAGGTTACATCGGTTACATCAAGTTATTTACACCAGGGTTAAAGATTTGTCGAAGAAACCACGTCCCAAAAATTCCCCAAAACTTCGTTCATAGAACCAACTTAATCTGCAGCAAAATATACCTTATTCGTTAGAACTTGTCCAGTCTCCTCGTCAACGGTAAACTTGGTTCCTTTCTGATTCGGTTGTTGAACGATCGAGTATTTCACTTGTCCGTTTACACCTTTATCCTTGTCGGTGGCCTGGACCTTTATCACCGTGCTGCCGTTAGGCGCACCTTCTTCCACTTTCGGGATATACGTTTTACAATCGTTAAAAACAGGCTTGTTGTCGTTCACGTCCGTGATGAAGACCACGACAACAGCTGTGCTGGCGTGCGTGGTCAGGTCCCCGTTAGGACAACAAGCACCGTCGTCGAGGGCAGTCACGTTCAGCTCGTACTTGTCTCTGTCCAATGAGATCTCCTTCCCGTGAAGACGGATCACACCGGTGATCTCTTCGATCACGAATTGACCGGATGTGGTGTTACCGTCACCGAAACGGAACCGAACGTTGTCCCCGTCTTTGTCAGAGGCCACAACAGTTGTCACGAGGGTGTTTGGCCCAGCGTTCTCGTCCACGTTCGGTGTGTACACCTGCTGCGAGAACTTCGGCTCCTCGTCGTTCTTGTTCTTCGTGTATATGCGCACCGTCGCAGTCCCAGTTTTCGGTGGTTGTCCTGCAAATGCGAAATCACTTTAGAGAAGAATTCGTTTGCAGTGCTTACACGTACATCGAGAGATAAATCGATAGCACAGATTTTATTTAAATGTCTCTTTGGGAGAACAAGATTGGAAATAACGAAGGAAGGTTAATGCTGTACAATGCAGTTGATGCAGATATTAGGAAAAATTGGTATATTCGATATGCTTTCGTAGATATAGCAATAATCGAGAGTATCATTGGTTTAATACTGCTGCAAATGTAATGACCATTTTGCAATTCTATTTCAACAAGCGATATAATGTAATACGAGAGATGTGAAAAAAATGAAAGGAAGAAAATACGTTACCTTTGTCTTTGGCGGTGACAACGAATTCGTAATAAGCATTGTTGTTATCCGCGTCGAGTTGTTTCTTGTTAACTATGATTCCGCTTAGGTCCACGCTAAAATGATCATCCGACACCAGATACTCTATTTCCGCGTTTGCACCAGAATCCGCGTCGGTTGCTTTCACTTTCAATATACTAGTGCCTAACGATATGTCCTCGTCCACGTTGTGGGCTTGGTAATCAGGCAGCTCGAACTTCGGTGCGTTGTCATTTACGTCCGTAACTCGTATGGTCAACTGGAAAGTTACGTGGGAATTTCAGTGAACAGGAATATCACGATAGTTCGCTATTTTACCATTTTCTTTTTCTTTCTTTTTTTATAATTTTTCTTTTTATCGTTACTTATTTGTATAAGTAAAAATTCAACTATGTCTAATTAGAATTTAAAAACAAATTATACATGCAGATATATACACGTCAAATATTTGCGAATATCGAGAAGACACGCATGTTTGTCGATGTAAATGATATATAAATAAAGATATATATGTACGTCAACGGTCGTAGAGAATCCTCCAGAATCTTCAGTAGCAGTGACAATAAGCGAATAAATGTGAGGTTGGCGGAGATCCTCGAAATCTAATTCTTTAGCCAGTCTCACGATGCCTGTTGTTGGTCCTATATTGAACGTTCCCGCAGCTCCTTGCACTTGTGCCTTCAGCGTGTACCGAATTTCCCGATCAGCGAACGATTTTGCTTTCACAGATATGATACTGAAACACAAATGCAACGCTTTTCACCATGCAAAAATATCTCCTCCTCTGAATTTCGATTCTCGATGTATATATAGCATCGAAACCTATGTAAACACCGATATTATTTCTTCACTTCCTTTCTCTATTTCTACTATCCTATTTCGGAATGAAATTTCACTTTCCTTGGTCTCCGCTTACAAAGAAAAAGAATTTTCTAATCAGATAGAAATAGCAACAACTTTAACTGGTCAAAATTAGATTTCACCGATTTCGAGTTGTTATACGCATAGAATGTAAACGTATGATATATAATTTTAACCGATTCAAAGTTTCCATCGTG
The DNA here is from genome assembly GCA_002201625.1 of Euglossa dilemma. Taxonomy (NCBI): domain Eukaryota; kingdom Metazoa; phylum Arthropoda; class Insecta; order Hymenoptera; family Apidae; genus Euglossa; species Euglossa dilemma. The sequence goes on along the minus strand of NIJG01000099.1, from coordinate 1,406,446 downwards.
ACATATATCCATGGAATATAAACGCACAGCGTATGAACGTATATTATAAATAACACATTCGAAAGATTCTATAGTATAAAATAGATATATGCTCTCTACGTCGAATTTTATAGAGATTTCAAAGATATTCCCAATATTTATCGAAGCGATATCTCGGCAGGGAAGTCCCCGACCATAATCATCCCTTCATGCATCATAATTTCCCCATAATTCCCCTAGAACCGACTGAGACATGAATAACGTGGACGCTGGGAAAAGCACAGGAACATTCAACTCACTCGGAATCCTTCTTCTGGTTTTCCGGTACGTCTTTCTCGTACGCCAACATGTAGAATTGCGGCGCGCGTTTTCCACCCACGATCGATAGTCGTTCCTCAGGAGTCGACTGAAAACGCTTCTCATCTAGACGGCCGTTCTGATCCTCGGCTTTCACGTACAGAACGTATTCCATATCCAGTTGAAAGATATCGGTCCCACGGGTGCGTACGACGCCGGATCGCTCATCTACCTCGAAACGGCCTCCAGCTGCAAAGCAAAACGCGTGCCATTTGTTTTTCCCTTAATTTTATGGCCACCAACGGAAGAGACCCGTTGCTTCACGCGACAATCCCGTGGATATTTCGTGGAAACAGATCCCAATGGTACAACAGGCCCCTTTGTGACGGACTAAAAGAACCAGAGGGATCAATTTTGATAAATCTTCCCTTACCTTTCCTTTCTATTTCTCTATATTCCTGTATATCGACATTTTCTTTTCCCTCAACCGACTGAAATCGTAATTGGAACTGTCCTTTGTCACGGATATTGTAAATATTTTATGGATTTTCCGTACTCGACTTATTGATTTCAAGATGTATTTTTAAACAGAGGTCAACTATCCGTTTGTATAATTGTCGGACGTTACTTTGGCATTTACTACGTAATTTTATTATCTCGCGAGAACTCACGGATTAATATTTTTATCTGTAATCGAAGTGGAATTAGATTTGCTTTCAATTTTAGTATAAATGCTATTCTTCGTTGGAGAAACTGTCATTAAGTTATATGGATCCAATTTGACATCACGTCACCGGTGACGGTTCATTGAAAAGCGTAATGGATTTTCGCTTGAAAGAAAAAAATTCTACGTTTTTGGGAAACTTATATTTTTCCATGGCCGTGTAGTAATCAGTGATAATTAATTACAGTGATAATTACCACCGTTCTTTTCCGTCGCGTTCCAATATGCTATTTTCTCTGGGACTCGTTCCGAGCTTAAACTGTCAAAAAATTGAACGTAATTCCTACATTCAATCAAGCATCAAAAAGAGAAAATGAATAAAAAAACGAGCACGAAATTTTCATTTATCGGTAGCTGTCTCTGTAAAAAGTACTTCATTTTCACTCGACACAATTTCCACTCTCGATATACGACGACCAAATTCTATTTTCTCGTTAAAATTTCATCGTTGAAATAAATTCTGGTATTCTATAACAAATTTTTACATTTCCAAATTTTTCACAACGTTTCAATTTCCCGTTCTGTAAAAACAATTCTGCAGGAAGCTAAGCCTCGATTGAAAATTATTCGACACCGAACTTAATTCGCGTTGCAACGAAGGATACGAATCTCGTAGAAAATATTTACATTTTGTTTCCTTCGCGATTTAACAATAGATAAAGCGATAGTTTCATGGTCAGACACTGTCGTGGACCGGAGAATAAAAGAATACTAAGTAAAAATTCAAATGCTCATTGGCTGATCCTTTCATTCGCAAACTTTCATGCGAATTTTCTCAACGCACCATCATCCATCGGCATTGGTTCCACGACCCACGGGAGCCTAGCCAGCGGCGAGCTAGCCAACCTAGCAAACTTCTCTCTATCGTCTCTGTCGATTATCCGTCATAATTTCGCTCGCAATTATGGCATTATGCCTCGTGACGAAGTAATTCTCGGCCGCATGAGCGTTACACGTTGGCTAATTACACGTGGCTCACGCAACGTCCGAGAATTTTGCCGGTGTGTTTTCATGCCTCGATCGGGAACGCGCGAGATAAACATGTAATATCCAATTCATACGTACTGCGATCTCGTACGATGAAGTAGTGAATATTGCTGTCGGTGTCAGGATCTCTAGCTTGAAGGGTAAACACGTGAGTATTCGGCGGTGCATTCAGCTGTACGACCGTTTCCATTGGCAGAGGCCGATTTATGAAGTGCGGTGGCTCGTCGTTAACGTCCTTCACGTTGATAATGACACGCTGATTGTCCGTGTCTGTAATCGTCGATCGATTATTGATACCGGCCTGCAACGGCAGGCTACCATTGACAGAAAACGGTGGACAGTGTTCAAAGGCGGTGACCGAACACCGTTTGACATTATCTTGTCTGACGCTTTGACCTTTGGCCTGTTAAATCCAACACGAGCCTTCGAATGAAATTTCTCCGTGTACGGTATATCGAGCACTCTGCTATGATATATGCTATTTCAGGCCCGGTGGAAACAGTTATGCTACGCGGCCGATGGATCAAGAGGTGACGGACGGATTAAGAGATCCGATCGAAGGTCGCACTGGTGGACCGTAATGGCGGAAAATGAAATTAATGGCTGGTCTGGGCGGCAGAGGATGGTAATAAAATTGGGATGGGCGAATTCATCGGTGACACGGGAAATTTCATTTGCCATTGTCGAGGATTCCTTTGGAAATTGCCGTGTTTCTGTTAACTCCATTGTTATCCTATTCCGGCTTCGTTATAGAAATTATGGTATACGAAATATTCTATGAAATATATTATAGAATACCGTGATACGAAATATTTACAGCTATTTTATTAGCCATATTACAGGGAATATTTCATAGAGGGTATCGCGAGATATCGTACTTCTCCGTGTAATTTTTTATTATTCCGATCGTGTTGGGGATTTTATAGAATGTTATACAGAATGCAGGGTGAAGAATACTACAGTGAATATAAAACGTGGAATTTTATGTGGAATGTAGACAACAGTACGAAGAGTATGGAATGTTGTACGGAACTTTAGGTGGAATACAGAATATAAAATATAAAATATCGAACATCATATAGAATCGAAAATTTTGTCCGATTTTATTATTTCATTTATATGAGATTTTTTTTATTGAATATTATACGGAATACGACAGTACTATATAAAATGTAACGTATGGAACAGTTCATTTAATTTTGTTATTTTAATTGCATCAAATATTATATAGAACATATAACAGAATATAGGATATTATAAAAATAAAACGTCTAATATAGATAATTCAGAATACCGTATAGAATATAACATTCCATATAATCATATTACTTTGATTAAATAAAATACAACAAATAAAATAATATTTCAAAGATAGGAAATATCAAACTCGTGTCCATAGAGGATCTAACCAACTCCGACATTGATGGAATTTTTGGAAAATTTCCTCGGATCGGCGTTAAAGTCTTATCTAGGCCGTTGTCAACCTAGCGTCAAACACTCTGTCACCGAGGCTTTCATCGGCAAAGAAATTCGGTTTATTAACTTACATCACTTTCCGTCACCGCCTATAAACACTGTCGACCCAGCAAAACAGCACTCTACCATCGGCATAGCAAGCTCCGATTTAAACAAGCATCTCATGCAAGAAACTGCGAAACTTCTGCGATCTGCGCGAACTGTACAACTACCAAAGCTGCTGCTAATCACGCGTGATACATACAAATCGTTCTTTCGTCAATGCATATGCGTAAAATGATCGCGAAGAAGTGAGGGAAAAAATGAAAAAAAAAGAAGATAAGGAGTTCCTACTTACATTGAAGTCCTGTGGAAGCCAAGAATGCGGGAAAGAAAACATTCGTCATTAATAAGAGTGACACGAAAGCGTGGATAATTAAAGTGCGGACGCACGGCAAGAGATACCCTAGAATTTCTTGCGGCCGACTAGTGTAATAATTAACGGATCGTCGTTGGTTAAATGGAGGAGTATTCAAAGAAAATGAGGCTAAGGGTGAGACATACCCTTTCTTTTTGTTCGAAAAAATTGATCTTTTTTGTTGACTCGTGTAAGTCTACGCGATGTATAGTTATTTAATTATTCGAGTGCACTTGTCGAGTAATTAAAGTGCATACAGTACGTGGTATGTAACTGTGTAATCCAGGAGTACACAATTAACTTGGAAATAATTAAAGAAGTTTTACATAAAACGTATCATTTCAATTAATTATATATAATTAGGGAAACGATATACGGATAAAAGAAAAAGATGATCGAAACTAGCAATTTGTACGTCTTATTGTTTTTCTATGTATCATTTTGTAATAAATATTTCCATATTAATTCATAAGTACTCTCGTATATATTTTTCACGTATATTAGAAACCTTTTGAGACGTTTACATCGAAACACGTTTTATGAAGGCTGTGTGTTAAGTGTGTTTATTCCCGACTCATTTTCATGAAATTCGGCACACTTAGTTCAGTGAATTATTCATAGAGACATTTTCTCGATTTTCCAATTTTCCAAATTTTCGTTTAAAAGAATAAAACGATCTTCTTTAAAATGGTATATTTCTATCAAATTTCTATGAAATTTGAGACTAAAGCGCTATGATAACGAAAACTCGTGCATCGGGAGAGTATTTATCTTTAATCTATATCTTTAATCTAATAATTGCAATACGTCTGCTTCATTCTACAAATTCTAGAGAAATTGTTGAATTTCTGCAATTTTTATGCATACTAAAATACGACGGGAACAATTTCGTTACAAATGTAGGTCATCGTTGTGTATTTCGACGTGAAAAATTCACGGCGAGCTAAATTTGGCATAGCGGAAATTTCTCAAATTAAAGATACGTTCACCCTAAAATTCTCGCGATAAAAATAAGAATAACCCCAGTCGATTCGTCGACTGCACAGCTGCATCGATCGAACAAATCCAAACGATAAAAAAAGGTCTGAAATCTGAGGTATATCCGTTGTTGAATCGAAACAATGCCGGCGTTCTTCAGAATCATGACAACGTAATAATTTCGCGAGCACGCCGTGTTGCTAAATAACGTTAACGCACCGGAATACGGTGTAATTTAATTCCTTCCGGCCCCTTTATGCGTAACACGCGTCTCGCTCATTTTTCCCGGTGAAATTGTAATTAGCACACGACCACCATCGTACGAGCCACACGTTCGGACAATTACCCGTTCCGAAAGGAAATTGTATCAACGTGCGAGCCGACCGCAAAAAGGTTCGCATCGAACCTTTTTATATTTCTTGCCGTGCCTCTCTCGTAATTCTCACGTGCTACTATCGCAAGGATCGATCGGTCTACAGTGGAACGTCGATGTCGCGAATTTTTACCGTACGAATTCTCGTTGTGCTGAATTTTTAGACGATTTACCGCACGATTCAAAATTTCTTGCTCCCGGACCGGTTATCGGAAGAATCGGTCGTTTGGAATTCGTTCGCAGTTAATCCGGATGATCGAGGTTCTACTGTATCGATCGTGCACGGTGTCTAAGAAGCGCAGGTTTCCGCCCCGTTTTTCGAAGAGGAAGCTCGCGATGGAAGAGGAAGACCCGAGCCGCAGCACAGATAAACGGCGTGAATGGCGAATGGTTCGATGCACGTGGTGCACGAAGTATAGCGACGAGTAAAAATTCAAATTATACCCTTGTATGGACACCGTATATACGATGGGAGGTACCATGAACACCGTTCTTCGGCCATCAGAACGAGGAACAAAATAAAGATTAATCAAGGGAAACGACAAATTCATTTTTTGCTTTCGTAGAGATTTCGGAAGAATTTGAAGGTTTGATTCCCGTGGAGAGCGATACTGAAAAAGGAGGCGTGATTTACGTAATTTAATTCTAAATGAAATTTGCAGCTCAAGCGCGTTAATTTCGGTAAATTAATGAATACCGATAAACGATTAGTAAGAGTACGATGTAATATAAAATAATTCTAAATAATCATTCTGGTGTATGTTATAAGCTATAATCAATTTTCGAAATGAGAATCCTACCAAACGGTAATAATAATCGTAAGCATTTCAAAATCAATTACCACTCTATCGCATCCACCAGTATTATTTATTACGACAAATAAAGAACTTAAACATCCTCGAAAACTCTCGAAAAATAAGTACCATTTCAGTATCACTCTCCAACTCCAAAAATATTCTTCTCGTCTTATGCAAAAAAACGAGGAATAAAAAAAAAAGAATTAAAAACTGAATGGATACGCGATTTTCAGGAAAAAGAAAGAAAAATTCGCGATTGTCTAGGTTTAATATCGGAAAGAAATATATTCAGATTGTTTACCTGTATTCGTGATAGTCACCCAAAAATCAATGGTCTTTTCCGAGCCAAGCTCCTCGTAATCCCATTTCTGTTTCACAATGACCGACCCATTCGAGTCGACAGTGACCCACTTATTCTCGTCTCTAATCTTGTACGTCTCCTTCTCGTTCTCTTTCTCGAGATAAAACACGATCTTTCCTTCCTTGTCGCCGTCAGCCTCCGTGAAGTCCACCTTCTTGGTCGGTCTTACAGCCCTGGTCACCCGTCGCTTCTGTATCCGATGAATCGCCACCTCGGACGTCGGATTGGACGTCAAGAACCGGATGACAACCTTGGCCGGTTTCTCCGACGATTTGTTCGGCGTGCGGAGATCGTGGGCCTCCACGAGCACCACGCACTCGGTATCCTGCTCCATGGTCACTTCCGGCTCTCCGACGAGCATCAGCTCTCCAGTTTGCGGCACCACGACCAACAAACTACTCGGCGTGAGCAATTTGTACGCGACTTTGTCCCCGTCAGCATCCTTGGCTAACACCTTGCCAACCGTCGAGAAACGTTTCCATTCCGGAAGAGCCACCGAGTTCTCGCTGACGCTGCCCAAGTTCGTCGGTCTGATCTCGAAGACGTACAGCTCTTTCTCAAACACTGGGCTGTTGTCGTTCTCGTCCAGCACGTGCACCACGCCACTGATCCGCGAGCTGCTGAGCAAATAGCTGTCAGAGGCGTGGATCACCACCGTGTAGAATCGTTTGTCCTCTCTGTCCAGAGGCTTCGCAGTCACCATCCTGACGCCTTCCTTCTGGCTGTTCAGTGTCAGGTTGAATCCCATTTGATTCGAGTTCTCCTGCTTCAGCACGAACGGTCTTTCGCCTGTCTCGTCCGGCAGGATCATGTAGTGAACTGGGAAGCTTCCGCGAGCTCTCAGCACCGGGAAACCTTCGATCAACGTGCCCGCCTCGGAATTCTCCGGCACCTTGCCGATGCCTAGTTGGTCGTTCGAGAAGGTGATCATGTTCCTGCGATTAATCACGTAAAGATGAAGGAAATGCGTCTCGGTGGCGTTGACCAGGTCCTCCAGCACGACTAGGTTCACTCGTCGGTTGACCAACGGCGTCAAGTCGGACGTGGTCATCACTAGACCGTTGCCAAGCACGGTGAAGAACTTGGAGAAGCCGTTATCCACTAGACGAAAGTTCGACGGCCGTTTAGTCCCGAGTAACGTCACCTCGTAGCCCGGGTAAACGTCATGGGGCAGGACTACCACTTTATCGCCACCCACCGACACCGTGGCCACCAGCAGGAACGCGAACGCGAGTATACGCCACATCGTGCTGCCTCTTGTCCGCTCCGCTCTCAGTAGGTTCGCTCCTTTACTAGACCATGAGTGCTGACACTGTCTGAAATTGAACAAGAGACGAGCTGGTGAGCGGAAGGGTGCGTGAAACGACGTTCAGGCTGGTTTAAGGCCATCGACTTCGCAGATGGCCAGATCGAGTTGGGTAAGTGCACGGAATTCTGGCAAGGGTTTTAAGGAAATGTAATTATTCCGCGAGTGTTGTGACAGGTTTATACCGGAATATCCGTGGATATCGACTATTATTACGTGGACGATTTAATATTTATGCTATGGAAGATTTGATATCGTTATATGTTAATTATATGTATACGATGTTCGATGTATATATTAGTATTGCTAAATTACCATCTTACGTTATCTTCGGTATAATAAATTTAAGGAATGCATGAAATATAAAAATTCGCGTGTAGTAATTGTATGGTATTAACAGTTGAATCGCCAATGAGGTTCAACTGACTTGTTTCAGGCTGTTTCTACGACTTTGAATACATGCTAATTGTGGCACGGTTAATATTATAATAACGTCATCTTTTTTTTTATTTTCGTTAACCAGGTTAACTTGCTAGTCTTAAGTCTTACAAAATTAAAAATTTCTATCATGTTTGGGGTTGGATGAATTATAATTCGAGCAAGTAGAAGTATAAACGTAAATTTGTTCTTTCGAGTTAAAAATTATTGGCATTATTAACAAGCACCGTAAAAATTCTACTAAATTAATAAAAAGAACAGAAGACCGTCCGAAATATATTATACGAATTATTGCGAATAACATATTGTAGCTTTATTTAAAATTCTTTGGAAGAGTAATTTTATTCGGTTCAAATAGAAGCTCTCAGCGCATTGCATTATAATTTTGTATGACGGTATAATTGACAAAGTCACGTTTACAGCTAAAGGACGGGTGAAAGAGGAACAGGTGAAGAGAGTTAATGGAACTAAAATCGACTAAAATCATACTCAATAAGCACGACAGACGTCCTAATTCTTATTTATAATATTGCAGAAATATCGACAAATAGCACCAATTGAAGATAATTAAATCATTAGTACAGTATCATTTACCGTTTAATTATCCAAGCTGATATTCGAAATAAATACCAACGTCACGATATACTGGTCAGATTCGCTTCACAATGTCAGGAAGAAGAACAGAGAAGAGGAACAGAGACATAAATAATAGACAAGAATAGAAATAAAATAATATGAAAAATGAGTTCTCCATTGGATAGAAAGTAAGCTGTTCAGGCGATCAACGTTTCCTTTTTGCCTGGATATTTGACTCGTTCAGCTTCAGCTTCTCGAGTTAAAGGATTGGAAGAGATGAATCGTCGTCCCATTGCGAAACGTCACGCGTTCCCATGCCGATTATCTTGCGAAAATTGCGCCAGAAACGAAGATCGACAATCCGGAAACGACGATAAATTATTTCGACGACCATAATCCGTTCGCTGATTCAGATTTATGCTTCCCTTTAAACAGACACGCACACGCGAACACATCTGTGTCGACGTGACGCGACAGGGTAATATTAATATCAGCCATAGACATTTTTCATACATTCGTTATGGTATCAGCCATAGCATAAGTTGTACGTGGAGAAGGAATGACTTATTGATATTTAATACTTGACTACCGATATCCAATTTTGTAATATTCCGAAACATACAATTTCTTAAATCGAAATTGATACGTATTCATTTATAATTATGAACGACGAGAAATATACAATTATTTTCGCAAATTTGTCTTGCAGAAAATCAAGCAGCTAGTATTCGATTATTTATTCGTTAATTATTAGAATTTGAAGAAGAACGAAGAATTTCGAGGAATAATATTAACAAACGCGTATAAAATATCAGTCAGCTAAATAACCCGATGCTTATCTGGCCTCTCATAAATTAACGATTCATTAGACATTTTCATTATTTCGTCTTATTGTTCAATCGCGATTCGTATCGATTCTTGAAATCTGTTCTAAATGAAAGGCGAACTGGTCTCAATGGGACGATGATGGGGCATGATTAGCGGGATTCTGATTGCAGAGGGTCGGCTTTAAATTGCATTTCAACACTTAGCTGCTTATCGCTCTGCTGATACCATATGAAATACCATGTTGTGGACGTTTGGAGTGGATAATTTCCACGTATGCTATTCGCGGAAAGGTGAGTTCACGATGGATTTTGTATTTGCTGTTTTAACGACTAGCAATGGATTTTATATCCGCATCACGATCCAGTTCTTCGTCTCGCGACTAAACAATTTGCGAATTGAAATTAACAGAATTATTCTCGCACCGCTTATTTGAAATCTGTCTATATTTTAATATAATTATTTTGACGTGACATTTGAAACAGTGAAGCTGTTTACGATGAATGCTGATTACGTTTTAAAGTATCTAGTTTAATATTATGACGTGGCCCGAAAATGGAACGTATTTTAATATTGTTTTGATATATTATTTTATGCGATAATATGTATTTATAGATGGAAGTCAGTTTCCATACTAGTTTTTGATATTCCAAGTGAAATAGTAGTATATAGGTATAACAGTGTTACAGAAGATGCAAGTCATTCGCATATCATGTTTCTCCAAGAAGAAATTTGATTTCTGTAGAAAAAAATATTTTTTATAGCGGACTCTGGTTATATATGCGTCGACTGCTATTAAGATTGTAAAAAAGAGTTGTTTAACCTGTCTAAAACAATTCTGAGATCCATTGAATAGGTTCGTAATCTAGGTAATAAGGCTCGCATACGTTTGATCCGCAATCATTGTTTGAGCTTGCGACAGTTATTGTTCGTTCAAATCTGAGTCAAAAGAGACATAGGAAAGGACATTAGCTTCATCTTCCAGCTATCTGTCGCAAGAACATAATCCCACAGAGCATACCAGCGATAAGTGTATCCATCTCGACGAAAATCCAAACCAACTAATAGTAACATTTCTACATATATACAAGATGAAGATCAACCTTCACGGAATTCACACAGAATTCAGATACAAATTCCAAAATTAGTTTCAAACTTACTCTTACGATAAATATATCACGTGATAGACAGATCGGTCCACTTCATTCCCCACTAAAAGCTTCGCAAACATACTCGAAAATAATATGAGAATTAAAAAATTCGGTTCCAATGCAATTCTAAAATTTGGCAAACCTTTCCATTCTAGTCTCAAAAATTCAAAAACCAAATTCGACTTATTCTTACAGAATATAGTAATATGCATTGATTTTCAAAATTTTACAGTGATCGGAATACCTATAAACTTCAAACTTTCAAAATTTGAAATATTATATTTGAATCCACTTGGACGGTAAATCATAGATGAAAATCAGAACACACCACTTGTTAAACAATGCGGTCATACCATTCCGTTCCCCTACTTTACCCACGCCAACCCACGCTTAGAGTTTCGCGAACGTACTCGAATGCTCTTTAGAATTCACACCTTAGTTTTCAATACATCCCTAAAATTTGGCAAACCTTTTGAGTTGCAAAATTGGAAAATTCGCCTAATTATATTGAAACTCGTTTTTACGACAAATCTTAGATAAATACCAGAGTAATAAACAACGGGATCATGATATTTCATTGGCCTACTTCATCCACACCGACCAACTGGCGAACAAACTCGAAAGGTCTACCATCTTTGGAATCTCGATGTCTCTGGACGACGAACGATGTCTGGAGCCGAATCACCGTGAAAATTACAGGAAAGGAGAAATTCCTGCTCGTCCAGCATCGTAGACGCGACGAGAAATTGAAAAGGCAACATTGAAATGAGAGGGAGGCGTTGTCGCGCGTTGTCACGCGAAAATGTCTCATCCTTTGTGGCTCTTTTTTCACCGGGGCAGTTTCGAACTTAAACGAGCCGCGGCTGACCTCACGTCCGGTCCTCTCCGGGGCGTGAATAGAATCAAATGGAACGGGAGGGGGGTCGCTAAATGACTATGGTCAACTCGTACGCGCCGGTTCTTATTTCCGGTGCAACGTTGTGGACATTGTTCATCGTCTCTCCCGCCTCTGGCTCGGAACCGAGCGGACACCAGCATTGATATTTCCACCGACAAAAGGAGACAATGACGCGATGATTGCACTTTCTTCCCGTTCTCTCTCGTCTCTTGCATACCTTTTCCAGAAATCTCGAAATGTCTGGGGATTGACTAATTCGATATCGGCGGGATTCGCTGAATTACGAAGCTTTTAAAAAATAACAATGGTAAATAACGAGTTTCACGTCGGAGGATCTAAGACAAAGGGGGTTCGAGGTTTTCTAGTGATACCGTTTGAAGAATCTACGAGTTATCTGTGAGCTTTGTTCAGAGGATGGTCTAACTCGATATCGAAAAAGCTAGGGAAATTAAAGAAGAGCTTTGACAAGTTTCGTTTGTGAATTTTCGTGAAAATTGAAATTGGGATAACGCGTTTGATAGTGGTAGAAATAGGTACAAATTAGGAGATATTGTTTAAAGAATTAGATCAATTTCTCGAGAGGAGTGCCGAGGAATGATACACGTAATTCTGACAGATGTCTGTGAGATTCGGAGAATTGGTAGAATCGAGGAGCTTCGGTGAGTTTATTAGCTCGTGTGAGTAACGGAATTGAGAATAACGAGTTTGATATTCGTGCATATGGAGTAGAGGATATTCGAAGATTTTTAGCGAAGCTGTTTGAAAAATTAGACCGTTTTAAATATAACTGTTAGGTTAGCGTTTACTGTAGCCACGTATTGACAAGCGATTTTGTCGATAGGCAGGCATACTTGAAGGAAAATATGACATTCGATAATGGAAAAATCTCGACTCGTTTGAAATATCTGTTTTCGATTCTAATTATTCTAGGCTCGATTGAAATTACTATCCGTAAGAAGGAACGATACTACGGGATTTATCGATATAACTGCAACTTTGGAATGTAAGTGAATAATTGTGAACATCTCTGGTATTGGGTGTCTAGACGTTAACCGTTACGTACTCGGATCAATTGTTTCAATTACAGATTAGATACCCGTCTCGAATACCCGAGTGTTTCACGTTCACGTGAAATACCCATTTCCCTTTCTTTTCTCTAAAATTACTGTATAAATATCGAATATTCGATTTTATATGTACGAATATTACATCAATTAGAAGCAAGAACTATCCTTTCTATTCGCTACCTTCCAAATATAAACATTAAATTGGAAAATTCAATAATGTCGAAGTTTTATAACGTATGTTGCACTTTTTCCGTACAAAACGGTATTCTTGGTCTACGGAATGATACAATAATTACAGGCTAATTAAAATTACCAGTTATGAACGGCTTAAAATTATAGAAGACCGATACATTATCCAATAAATCTTAACTCGTTTATAAAAAGATCACTGCTATATTATACTAGAAATAATAATCGCTTTCCGGCTAATAGCTCATGATTTAATTTATTTTATATACTACATTTCCGTCTGTCATTCAGTTATTTCAGTCTTCTCGGATTCTCTTCGAAAGCTATCCTTAACTCGATTAACTCCTCCAACGAGATAACTCTGAATCTCGCTAAGAAAAAAACAGGAAGTAAGAGGGATGGGAAAAATAAATAAATTCTCCGAGCAGAAGACCGTGGAAAAGTAATACCAGCAGCCCCCGATAGCAATGAGATCGCATACTATCCGTCCCTGCGAATCAGCGACGTCGCAATTCGCAGCGAGAGCAGATGCCGTGGGTCGAGCGGGCATTATACGGTTAAATCCGAAGAAACACGACACCTAATTCCTCCTCGAAACGTATTAAGTGACTGCCTTCAGCTGGGACTAGCAATGCTCCTGCCATGGAAAACGATACATCGACTACACCAGGCGCCCTTTTGAAAAAGAACACTAGTTCCGTGACACGCGTCGCACAACCAACACCTTTGACCAAAAATTTGGTCAAAATTCAATTTTTCAAGCGTGAAATTCACATTTATCATACATTCAAGCACATACGTTCTAATGCATCGAACCAAAAGGCGATTTTTGTCATTTTTATTTTAAATTCGTCATCGGTAAATTCCAAAGTTCGCGATCAAAATTCTATTTTTCAAGTGTAACATTCACATTTGTCATATATCCAAACACATACGTTCCGATGCATCGAACCAAAAGGTGTTTTTTTGTAATTCTGACTTTGAATTAGTCATCGGTAAACTTCAAAGTCCAGAGATAGCGATTTTTGTACAGATCAAAATATGTCTTCGTGTTTTTACCAGCTTTCCGGCGAAATTGCCTCACTGTGCGTCAGGCTTTCCAGCTTTGGATGCACTTGCGAGCGAGGTTCGACTTCCTTCTTAGAAAGTGGTTTCCTCCTCTCGGATGCCGCTTTGAAATCCGAGCAACCGACGGTTAAACACGGAAAAGAAAAAAAATGAAGGAGGAAAGGAAGGCACAAAGCTGATGCTGGTTCTTCGGGCAGCTGATAGGCCATGAGTCAAAGAGGTAACAGCGATAATTGGGTTTGGGTGAGGATATGACGCATGCTTTCAACTGTGTGTGGAGGTTTGGGTTACGCCACTGTGTCTGGAAGATGCTAACATTTGTTTGTTTCTCTGGTATCCAGGATTTTTTAATTTTGAGGTATACACAGCAGACTCGTGTTTGATAATTCAATCATACACGTGTAGTATCATAAATCATCGCGAATTTATTTTCATAAGCTATTGATTTGTTCGCGGTATTGTAAAAAGGACAGTGCGATGTTTTGTATTGAAATTGATAATTTATAATAATTTGGTAATTTTACAATTTTCTCATATGTGGGATATTCGTTTCCAAATAGTAGTTCTCGAATTAACGAGCTGAGTATTATAAATATAAAAATATACAAGTACGTAGTATTAATTCACTGTATATAATTTGGTAGAATGCACGCCAAGTGGTACGCGTATCACACTTTGAAAATTATTAAAACTATTAAAACTAAAAGATCGTGAGCAGGAAAAATTCGAAAGCGAAATGGTAAGGGTGGGAACAAATTATTTATTAAATAAACCGGGGTTAAACGTTCCGCAGTCCCGTTTAAAAATCAACCAGGCGAAATGAAAATTGCCACCGTGTAATTTTCATAATACAGATCCGGGCGTGAAGTAAAAGGAAGTTCGATAAAACGTTTCCGCTATTCACGCGGCGAAAGTTCGCGAAAATATTCTATATGACACGCTTTTCTCATTCAGCATTTCTTCCAACCCCGACTAATCCGTAATTATTCATTCACGAGCAGAGAAATCAAAGGCGGAATCAAGCTTTCACACCGAATAACTGAAACAGATTAACTTATTACGCGATTACGCGAACGCTGCTCGAATGTTAGCAAAACGTGGCGTCAGAAGCGTTTGATAACATTTTTCGTCTACCATTCACCTTTTCCCGCCTTTCACGAGGCTCAGATGAGCTCTCTTATATTTTTCTACCCTCCAGCGTCTTTAAAAAAGATAATCCGTGAAATGTGCGCAGAGGTATGCAAATAGTGTCGCGCTGAGGATTAGATAGAGATCTACGGGAAGATGACGCTTCTTTGATTGACTAGCTTATTTACTGGCTTATTTACTAGCTTTCTGCTTAATGAAAACGTCTCTTCGTCCAATTTTCACGTCTGAATTTCTTTACTGATTTCAGTTTCTCCAATTATTGCGTTTATTATTTTCGAGCAGATTATTAACGGTCGTTTGATCGATAATATTTTACAGTCTGAGAATTTTTCATATCGTATCGAATCGATCAACATATTTTTATATCGAAATGGAAGATTTTTATTTGAAAGTCGACAGAAAATTCACGCGTACGTTGATCTTTAATCTTCCATGTTTATTAACGAAGATAGAACCAAAATTATCAAGAGCCGGTTATTAGTTCAGAATTTGCTATATCCCGTTATTATCACCTCATCCAGAGTGTACACTCGCGTGAGTTTAAAACACGTATTTTACCCGTTTCTAGTACCACGTGTCTACACGCAAAGAATTTTCATAAAATGCTTTCAAGTAAAACAAGTTCGCGAACATTATCAGACTGCACAGTCGCAGAAAAATGCACGAAATAATCAGAGACACTGTAGTCTATAAATACGACTTAATTAAAAGCGCTTTATAAAGTAGTCTTGCTATATATGAAGCCATAATAACGCAGTGCATAGTTAGAGCCGCATTTACCACCAGCAGAAGCTAACACATTCGTTTCACGGTTTCGCAATTGACATCGGAATCTGTTGAAATTATCTAGGCACCTTCCCTCGCGAAACGCAGCGTGGAACCCGATGTGTTTCACGATGAAGCAATCCGCTTACGGGCACATTACCGGTCCGAACGTGCAGCCTTTTCCTCCGATCGTGGTGAACCCGAGGAACTCGCGTTAAATCGTGACATAAGCCTATTAACGGCGAAGATTTATCGCGACTTCACGAACACGCGCGCGCGCCCACGCGATTTCACGCTGCTCGATCAGTATGATTTTCTAAATGTCGAAAGGCGAATGCTCCCGGTCGTCAATCTCTACATCGTCCAACGCTGTTATTCAGAACGTCGATGGTCTCGGTATACTCGAGAGTTCTTCCAGCATTCTTCGCTTCGCCTTCCACGACACTATACGAAAGAGACACCTTTTTATTTTTAATTATTACTACCATTTTTATTTCTATCCCAATTTTTAATTCGCGTCCTATTTGTTTCGTGTGAGTCGATTTCTAACGCGGAACGTAATTTCTTTGCAACAATTGGTCTTGAAATATCAAGTGAATGTTGGACTATGAGATACAGAATTAGGAGAAAATTTTTGCAAAGCACCGAAAAGAACGAAAAGAACGATATTGCAATGCAACAAAAAAGGTTAAATGTGCCTTGCCGTACTTTTTATGGATTAAATCGTAATTTTCAGAAAGGAGCACTGAAAATTTGTAATAATCAGACCCAACAGACTGAACGCACGTGTGCCTGACCCAACGAAGCGTCAAACAGACGCGCGTTCATAAATCACGACCTAAAACAATAGCGAAGGGCAACTCCTGTGTCTTCTTTTAAAAATAGGTAGAAAACTTTATTTTTCCAATATCAAATCCTGTACAAACGAATCACAACATACTCGAACAGAACGAAATTCAATATCAGACAGACCATATCAGAACGAACTCGACCAGCAAACAAATCGCATCAGAACAAATCATCAAAGCCAATATAATAAAGCGTAAAACGTAAACCAGTACACTTTATTATAAAACCCAAGTGTACATAGAAACGGTATTCATCGGAAGCCATGAAATGCAGGAAAATTGTCTAAAAATCTCGTGTTTCTACAACAATCTACGAGAGTGGAAGATAATATACAACAGGTATATACCTATCCATTTTCTGACACCACGCCTATATACCACCCTTCGCGCGTAATCAATATCTGCCTAAGCAAGAACACTGAGCGAACAACTGATCGAGAACTTGTCCTTCTTAAGACCGCCCGGCCCATAAATCTAGAAGATGACTGCGTTGATACCGGCGTTGTAGCGATAAATCACCGTTTGCTAAAGACAGAATATGATTATCTCCGATATTTCTATCCGACTACCAATGCCTACCATCGACATCGACGCCCACGAGGAAAGAAAGTCCACCGGCTAGCATAATTTAGAGCTCGCAGCTCGCCGTGCAGGGACTAGGAAGCACCAGCTTGATCCTTCTATCACGTCCGATCGATTCCAGGTACAGCACCGTGATTTGCAACCTATCGGGGACTTAATCATTCGGCTGCGAGCTAAATCATCGCCGTTTTCACGAAAGTTTCGATGCAAGACTGATTCATGGACCGTGTTGCGTCTCGAACACTGCAATCGTGTCGATTAGAGATTTGGAGGGTTGCAAAGCTCGCTAAGGCTCAAGCGATAGGTTTGAGGATGCGGTGTGATGAAATTTAATAATTTAACACTTTACCTGCGAGAATCGCGTGACAATTCACTGGCAACAATATCGTCGGTGGCGTGTTCGAAGAACCGAGATCGTGCGCTTCTAGGTAAAATGACAGCGTGCTTAATTTCTCGTGTTTGGATTATGCTAAAACTGTCTTATCTCGAAAAAGGCTCGTTCCGCACTGTCTCCGTTTAACTGCACGAAAGTCTCTTTAAATTTATAGCGATTTAGGTAGTAATAAATTTCAAATAATGGTACGTGACAAAAGAGGAATAAATGTAAATAATTCGATTATACGATTTAGCGGTTTGAAAACGATTATTCCTATTTAAATGTAATACATTGTATGGCGTATTAGGTACATTTACAAATAAACCGTGAAAAGGACTGTGGCCGTATATCACTCCGCACGTAACAAACGATAGAAACAAAACTGCTGGAAACTGAATAAACTACAAATATTCAATTAATCAAATATATAATCGATGAAACGGAACTATACGATATGAACACGAACAGCGAATAAAATGTACCTTCTGTTTGAGTAATTAAAGCAAATTGCTGATAGTTCAACGTACGTGTGTGCTTTAAACAAACGTAACATCTAAAACGAGCTAACGCAAGCCATAAGTACAAGTGCAAACTATGCATTCGATGCGAAATAATCGCGTGTTTACAAATTACCGAACTTTAATTACTCTGCAACGTTGGCGCAATATATTTCAGTTCGTTATTAGACGATTCTTCCGTGAAACATTGAAAATAATTCAAAATTATCAAGAATCAAATTAACCGTATGCAATCTTGATTCTTCTTCGATTCTCTTTCTAATAATTTTCGTATTCCAATAATTCGTATAAATTTTATTCACTTCTAGGGGTTCCTATGAAATTATAATTGAATCCACGATGTATTTAATAATTATATAACGAAATTAACATCGAATTGATAATTTGTACCACGATGTACGAGTAGCTAAAATAATATTTCTCTGGCTTTCAAGATGAAGAAAAACTCGGGGTTCTGATCAAGAATTTAATTAACTTTTTAACAAACTCGGCGTTACCTGAAATTCGGAATTTCTTAAATTACCCACTGTATGCATTGTTTTTCTTCCAAATCGTATAATTAAGTTTTCGTTAGACACGATACGCTTTAGAATTCGGTAAAGCAGTTTGATCGATCTTCAACGCGTACATCAACGACGCGACATTTCGTTAAACAATGCAAGACGAATAGGACGTTAAAAAGATACCGCGAAACACAGGAACAACACCTAAACTTCCAATCCTAAAACTATGCGAGCTGTTTAAACATTTGTAGCGGCCCTTTGAACTTGGAAACTATTCCAAGTACGAAACAATGTTACAACTAACATTCACGAGCACCTGCACCCCGAGTTTCGACTATACGTTTAATGATCCTTAATTAACAGCATATCCTTATCGATCCTTATCAAGCACAACAAATAGGAAAGCCAGAGCCGGAAATTTTCCATTTAACATCGCCGCATAAGCAAAGAATATTTCCGGCCGTTGCACGGACCCAACCGCAACGATCTACCGCTCCTGTGAACCATAGGTTCACTCTCTTTTGAAGAATTTCGAACTTCATCGCTTACGATCTCGCTAATGGAACAAAAGGATCGAGATATTCTGGCTTTCATTAAATCCATAGAAGGCTTTTAACCCGGACCAAAGAAATCCGCGTATATCGCGGCCAGGCCACGAAACCTGCCAGCCCCGAGTCTCTATGCATCTCGGAACTTTCATTACTGTTATGGTTTCCAGGCCGAAAGAATAAAGCACCGGCAAACTCGAAATCACTAACGCGATATCGCTGAAAGAGAGCACGCCGCTACGCGTTTCGACGCGGAACAATTGCTTCCAGCTCGCGATGCTCGCGGATTCCGCTCGCGGAACGCTTTTCTTCAAACGACATTCGATTGTCTATTCAATGGCCACTGCCGGGTGTTTTCCAAGAGAAACGGAAGGTGCTTGGTTCTCGGCCCGATTCGAGAAAAGAAGGAAGTCGTTCACGCGGAATCGACGTCGATCAATGGTTTATTTCGCTCTCGTTGAAAACATTTCTTCCTTCGTCATAATTAATTATTATTTTACACGCTTAACCCTTTGCACTCGAGAGGCGACTCTCAGTCACCATTCGTTTTAATTCCATAACTTGAACACGAAGCGATAATAACTATATTAAAGATAACTACACGCTAAGTATCAAAATAAAATAATTCCGCTCGTTCCAAACCCAAACGTATACTATTTTTTACATATTTTCACATAAAAGGTACTAACGAGCTTATCGAAACATAAAAAAAGCTTCTTCATAGCAAAAAAGTCTTCGAGTCCAAAGGGTTAATAATCGCGTCGACATGAAGAGATGTTGTAGGGTAAAGATTGTAGAATTCTACCTATTTTTATTTTATCATCTTTGATACACGAAAAGCTTTATTGGTAATAACGTAACTCGTGGCACGCGAAATTGCGCTAATAATACTTATTCGATGGCACAGAGTCCTAATTGCATTTGCTCATTAAAACAGATAAAGCGGAAAAATGGCGGTGGAAGGACCGTAATGCTTTAACGATGTGGACTTTATACTCGTTTTAGAAATAATTTCAACGTTCCGTAGGACAGAAATTGAGATATTTAATTAATAAAAGAAGAAATTGGAGCTGAGAGAAAAATATTTAACGTGCCTGGTAAAGTTGAAGCTCGCCACAGACTCAAAGGCTGACTATCATTCCTTCGTTTGCCAACTGCACGTTCACACATTCCCTGCCACGTCGGGCGTATATGAACGTTAAATAGTTGATATTCATAACAATGTTTTGTTAAGTAAAATTCAATTTATTGTTTTTCTGGTTAAAACATATTAAAGTATATACCCTTTTTTTACTATTTATGGTTTTGCATTATTGAAACATTGTATAGTGTACTTCAAAAATAGGTTTATTTAAACCCCCCAAAAATACGTGGGGCGAATTCGCGCCACGGGGCCTGAACGAAAAGTCTTTAAAAAACGGTCTGGCAGGGAACGTGTGTTAACTATCTTCGCGTAGTTACAAAATGAAAAAGTTTCCTCTTTCGTGTGATTCTACTCTCGGTTGTTCTGAATCCTTCAGAAATTTCGAACGACTCGAAATTGCGGGACAATTCGCGTCTTCGTCGTGCGAGTACATATTTTCAAAATTATGCCACTATGCTTTAACGTTCTATCACCTATCGTGCATTTCGCACTGTCCAAAGTTATGCGACAAAAATTTTTACGTATACAAACAATAGTCCATCGAACGATTCGAAATATAGAACTGAATACCACCGAAAAATCCATTATACCAATGTGATACACATATGATACGTGAACCGTGATATGATCGAGATGAAACTATTTCCGAGTTGATAATATTTTTCACAGAAGTAGCTATGTATATTTTTTTAGTAATTGCAATGGAAATTCTATCGTTTTTGTCTTAAATTTTGCATCGAATATAATACATACTGGTCTAAAGTCCGATGTTGATTACAGTTCGCAATATATGTAGGTCTTCGATTCCATATTGATGGAAACACAGGCCTCTATTTCCATATTATATCCCATATTAATTTCAATGCAGATAGTTAGTCCAATATCAATTATAATCATAATATTGAATTAGACATTGATTATAATATAAGTCTCCGCATCTCTATCAATTACAATACTAATCTTGAAGCCTGTATCGATTCTAATATAGGCATTATACACAGGTCCTATTATTCACTCCTATATTAATTACAATCCAGGTCTCGAGTCACATACTAATCGCAACATAAATCTCGGTGGCCACACTGATTACTATAATACAACTGTTAATTCCTATATTAACAAACTTCCGAGATCTATGTACTATGATCTATATACATCTATATCGATCATAGCATACGCTACAATTCACGATAAACTCGCATTTCACGATTACGCGATACCAGAAATGAAACACGGCGATAAGAAACGAGAAAAGAAAGAAGAAGATAAAAATTACACGAGCAAACCATCTCGACCACGCCCGTCTGTTTACTCGTGCTTCTTTCTTTTCCAACCCCAAATCTTGAACCTCACGAGGTGAAATTAACGCGTGGACGCAACGCCAATTATATCGTGGAAAATCAGCGTGGGTACGGAGGAAAAATTTGATCAGCGAATTCGAATGATAGCATGGCAGCGATACCGGGCACGAGAGAAGTGGTGGCTGGTCATGCAGCAGGAATCGACAGTTCGTTCGTTAGCGTCGGTATGAATGTTCGGATTAAACAGCAGTTATACAAAGGTGAACAGGTTGCAAAAACTATTGCAATTGACGTACACCGACGCACACACTCGGCTCGGATACATGAACGCGTAGAAATCCGCGAGACAGTCGCGAGGCAGCTGATTATTTCGCAATTAAACGTTTCACCGAGGAATCTGAAATCCTGCTTCAATTTCCACGGCCGTTCGTTTTGAAAACCGATGGCTAACATGCGAGAATCGTTGCTTTTGTTGCCTCGCCAAACGAGATTTTCAAACTGGTTAGCTTTCGTTGACTGGTGACTATAAATTAGTATCAGAATTGCTGGAGTATTATGTGGGTTTCGATGGAGTGCGCACTCAAGTTTTGAGTATTTAAAGTGGTACGTAGATACAGTAGATATAGGTAGCCGATTGAGAGAGTACTCGCAGGCTCGTGTATTAAACTAAACCTATCACGACTGGTTAAACAATCGGTGGATGAAAAAGCGAGTGAAGGGGCATGTTAAAAAATAAAGTAGGTGGAAAACTGATTTGAACGTGTATCGAAAGGAAAATTACAAAGTCAATTACAGTGGTAATGTCGAATGCGGCATAAACACGGTAAATTAAATGAAATGTTTGAAATACTTGCTGTGTGTATAATAATTTTGATACTACGTCGAAAAAAGAAACGAATTATCGGAAACCCATCGTTTCAGTTAATAATATAATTAGAAATAATGTTAACGATTAATTTTTTGCATAACCGTAATCTTGTTTTCTGAAAGTATCTTCGGCTTGTTGGTACTGGATGCGGATAAAACGCAGTTTAATGGGAAGAAGCGGAGTTTGTAAGAAAGTATACATTATTCTTCATAATAGTCGATAAAAAGTTTCTGTGTTCGTTAAATTACCTCCGAGGTGATTCGAAAATCGACAACACGAGAGAAGAGTGCTTTAAACTTTTGATAAAACATCTCCTATTCCTGTCTATCTTACATACCTTCGCTAGATAAAGTATCATATTAGCGAATGAAATAAAAATAGACTTCCGTTCTACTTTTTCTATATCGTTCGTTTATTAAAAAAGAGTGTACATACCGTGTATTAATAGCGCTGCTACTTTATATAATCCCTTTAATATCATTTTTTAACTTTCAAACTGAACCATTAACTTGCTAGACCAACTTCCTTACTCTCCGAAAGAGAAGCTTTCATTAAAACCATTAACTCATAAAGAAAAGAAAGTATAATTCGAATAAAAATTCTCCGATTGTTTACCCAAGTACTCGAAAGTATCGATCAAAATTAACAAGTGGTATAGATATGTATATGAATTAATAGAAGCTCGTCAACATGGTTCGCTAGTAGACCGAACTAAATTGCGATAACTTTTACCTTTTAACTTTACTTATTTTACATTTTGCAAGTGTTGCGAATCACGATATATCGTCGTTCGGTATTAAAAGGGTTAAAATGCGAATCAATCGAAGCTCAGGAAGATAATCCCATAGTAAACCATAGCTTGCAGCCTTCAGCATGCGCGTTGTTACACCTTGCTTTATCGGCAGATGAATAACAGTGGTAGCTCGGTTTGCGGCTCGGGGAATTACAAGGGCCGCGTGTAAATGTAATTGAAGAGCATGGACAGGCCCAGTATGGATGGGCGAGTTTTTATTAAAAGAAACGAGCATATCCGAGCACCGTATAAAACGTTTAAGTTCCTTCGACCCCGCTCCTAAGGGACGTGTGTGGGTGTACCCGTATGACTTTTCTGAAGAATTACCGCAACGCTTCCGATCCTATTTATTAGCCTTGCCCCTTGGAGGAGAGTTGCTCCAGGTTGTCGAGAGGCAAGGGAACGTTGTTGTTTTATATGGGTATTTTTAAACGGGATACAGCCCCCTGCGTCGTTTTGTTTAATACACCGTTTGCTTGGCTCGTTTAGCCAGAAAACTGAACGAAGTAGGTAATTGATGAAGCTATAAAATGATACGTTCAACGGAGAAGTTTCGTAATTGGCGTGTGTAATGCGTGCACTCGTTAACACAGTCGGTGTTCTGAGCTGTTAATCGGATACACTCGGTGTTACGTTGATAGTTTATACGCCTTATTTGTCCGTTCGTTATTAATGAGAAACGCTCGAGAAATTTAAGACGGAGGGAGCATCGAAATTAGGCGATTATGGGGTTACATCGTAAACGATGCTCATAGTGTCTTCGTGGTGGTTGCTACTTTAAATTTCACGAAACAAATGGAGGTTAGTGATAGTTTAATTTATGATATTATCGCGCATCACGATCACTTACAAAATTACTTATCAAAATCACTTATTAAAATTTCAATAATATTAATTTCCAACTTTGAGTCGGTAGAAGAAACTGAAATTTCTAATTTTATAGATAAATTTTGAATAGGAAGCGTGCAAAGAATTTCATGCATACATTTCTCAGTGTCATTTCCCGATTCGTTAAAAAGAAAGAAGTTGCTAATAATTCATCTTCATTGTCTCGTCCATTTCCGAAGCTTTGTCATTGTCCCCAGCAACCATATTTCAGATCCAACCAGGATTAATCCAAAATCGCAACTAAACGCGTCAATCATGAATCAGCATTGCACCGAATCAATCGCTAAAACAGCGAATTATCTATCCAAATCGCGAAATAAATCGCCAATTTCCCAACAGGATCCGAACCTTGCAAAACTCCGAATCGAAAGAAAGTGTTTATCCACGAGGCAGGATTCTCCTGTGGGAAACTCTCACGCGACCATTCTCTGATGTGACGTCTCGACCTAAACCTTCGTCGCGACGCGGCGTCCGTTGACCGGTCAGTTCGCGCGTCGCGATCACCCCGGAAACCAAGCGCGAATTCGAGGGACCGGCGTCGCGTCGGTGATTAGCAATGAACGTGGAGAGTTCAATTAAGCCAATTAAGGCCGGCGAGTAGCGCATGCTAACGAGCCGGCGTAATGTTTTCTAAGAAAGTGACGTGGCCGTCTGGAAAGAGCCATGCACGTTTAACGGACAAAACGGAGGGAGGCCAAAAAACCGGTAATAACGGGGGTTATTATCGCGGCCACTCGAATCGCTGAAAAGGGGTTAATGAGGGGTTACAGGCAGCGCGAGTGGCAACGTTTCGAGCGATCCTCGAGGAGGCACGCGCGATCGATTTCTTTCTCCTGAAAGAACAACCACCCTATAGGTATAATGTAATATTGACGTTTCGAGTTCGTTGGCCCGGCAAATATTGTATATCTGCGCTCGCTGCTGTCGCAGGTTATTAGTTAAATTTTTCAGCCACACGACCACACGTTCGCAGCAATGCAAATTCCATTCTGGATGCGTGTAATTCTACGGTTTCTGCGCCTAAGATGCATGGTGGGATGGAAAACGTGGGATCTTTTCTCAGAGAGTCTCGCGATGTCGCGATGAGGTGGTAACGGAAGGGGAATTGCGCGAAGGATAATTGAATGTCGGGTTTGATCGATGATGTAGATGAATTTTAATTCAGCCGCTGAGAGTGTGTGTGCTCAGTCGGGTTTGGATTTTCAGTGGCTTTCCTTCCGCGGAGAGAATAGGGGTGGTTCTTCGGTTCGTTAATTATGTTTGGGTAAAGATTAGGATTATCATGACCGATGTGTGGGATATTTTATATATTCCATTGGACTTTCCTCGTGGAAAGTGTCATTCGAGGTTGAACTCGTGTCATTTTTCTAGCGAATTTTTAGGAAATATCGTATATTACGTTATTATTATACTATTTATAAGGTACTCGTGTAAATTCTGTTCCACCAACTATAACTACATCTAAGGACATTTCTATTCAGACTTTATAACCAAATAATTGATATTTCGATGCGATATATAGAAAATCGAAGAGTCGAAAAAATTTAAAAAGGCACGAGATTTCGTTTACACGACGAAAACATGTCGTGCAAAAAAAATTATGCAAATATTGATTGACGTCGGAATGCAGAATTTATTTCAACAACGCAAACTATACGAAAAGTAATTTCAAATACAGAGATGTTTTCGCTCGAGCATTTTATTTAATAAATTCAATGCATGCATGCATACACGTATTCGTTATTAAATACATATGAAATATATACGATACATAACACGTTCAATAAAACGAAAAAAAATGTGTTAGTAATTAAATGACTCGTAAAAGTTTAATAAATTTTTTTCTTAATTTACTTTCACACTAGCGTATCTGTGAATAAATTCTAGGTGTATACACATGTGTATTATATACGAAACATCGAACCAGAAATGTTTGATCTCCCTGAAGCATCGTGATCCAACACGTGCATTAGAATTTTTCGTAAATTTTTAGTCGATTAATTCGCTTTTAATTTACCTGATATTGTGAACTCGGGGACCCTAAATAGAAAAGGGCCCGAAAATCGAGAACGAGAAGACAGGACAAGAAGCAGAAAACGTTCGCCGACCAATACTCCATCGATTGGTCTGTGCTATTTAGGGTAGTTTTGAAGAACAATTAAGTAAAACGAGCCACGATTCTTTCGAGCGAGGAGTACCGTGTGAAGCTTGAAAGCTTTCGAAATCGAAAGAAACCAAGAGAATCGCGTCGAGTTGTTTCGCGTTGTCTTATATTTTCATATAGAGAGCAAAACTGAATCTACACTATGTTAACCGTATGCGGCCCTATGTATGACTCGATATCGGGAACTTGTTTCAAGAGATACATATTTAAAAATCAGTATAATAATAATGTAATGGGTTGTCCGGAAAGTCATTTCGTTGTTTCTTTTTTTATACGACCGAAGTGTGAAGTTGGCTGTGAAAAAAATACAATTAGGTCCTGTGTTGGGAGAAAACGAAATGACTTTCCGAATAACCTAATAATTCCTAATAATAAACCTTTAGCAAGGTTAACCCTTTGCACTCGAGGCATTTTGGCTACAGAAGAGTAGAATTTCACAGATTCTCTTTTATAAAACTGACGTTCTTTTTTTCAATGGTAAATAAGGAATCGTATAATAATTAACATATAAAATTATTTAATTTCGTTATCTCGCATATTGTTATATTATCTTAAATTTGACATATTAATTACTATGGGTCTTGGAAACTTGATGGCGACTGAGAGTCGCCTCTCGAGTGCAAAGGGTTAATATTTCAACTATAAACTCCATATGTGTAGATTCTGTATTTATATTCTTTTTTAACGTTTTTCGTCTCGCGTATCTTTCATCAGCATTCGAGACTGTAAAACAGAGGTCGGTATCCCTAATGAACTTCGAGGGTAAGTCTCCATGACGACCCGCGACAACGGCCATAAAGAATGTAACGACGACGCGCCAGCATCTATCGAGTATCGATATCTACCTGCCGAGTGCACTCGAGAGAACTGTCGCGAGTACCTGTCGCACTAGCTAGTACGCATGCACTCGATCAGTGACGTACACCGATTGTAGGTCATTGTACCCTTTTACGAGGTCCGATTCTTCGAGGCCATCGATACGCGAGAGTCCATACAACCATTCCGTGGAACGAGCCCGATAAGAGGCCTCGAATTCTCCGCGAACCTTTGAATTTTAACCCTACTGCAACCCTATCATCGTCTGCGTGACCGTTTTTTCAAACTTGCGTTACAAAATTCCGCGATATTTCTTCCCATATACATCACCAATTTTTCAATCTCTCGCGTTGTTACGTTATTTTCTCAAAGTTTCCGTTTCGTTTCGAAAAAAGTCACCGTTTCGTTTTCATTCAGAAATTTTCCATCCGATGTTTGGCGTTTAGCCTTTCCTATGCTGATTTTTTCGTTAGAGAAATATAGCAATTCCGTTACAAGATATTTTTGAAACGGTAAGTAAGAAATCCGGTACAGATAGTGACGTAATTTAATCGTCGGAATTTGATTAAGCGGTGACTTGGGGTCGTCTTTCGAGTGAAAAGGGTAAACATAATTCCTGGAATAAAAGTGGTCTGCGATATTCTGTATTTGAATGTCGTTAATAATTCCGGCATGGTGAAATGGATCATTTCGAGCAAGAAGAGGGTAATCCCATTTTGAAACTGTCGATTTATTTATTAGAAAATAAAAAATTACGCTTGAAAGATTATAACGGAAATATGTTACTCGATGATAGTTGTGTGAATAAAACGATTTTTCAAGAGACATCGCGATACATATTCTTAATTAACTAATAATTATCGCGTCATATTAAATATCTATAATAATTTTCTTGTTATAATAATTCGTAGATTAGAGACAACTCTCGAAATAATTAGATAGAATTATACGGATGAATAATGACAGTAATTGGGCACGCATCCTGCATTAATGAAACTCATAAACTAATATAGAATTTATTTAACACGAGTATCTAATATTCGAGTATAAAATAAAAGCGATATTTATGGTAATTATTTAAATTACGATATACCTCGCGAACTTTGCTGACGTTGGAATATCTGCTCACGAATACTATCGTGACTAGCTTTCCTCTGCGCATACGTACACTACGAAAAGTTGTTCGCAATAGTGTTCGTAACAACACATTTCGGTGTTATCGAAATCCGCGAGGTGTCTCCTAACTTAAATAATTCCCGTAACATTTAGCATAAAATATCCAATCGATCTAAAACCGAAAATTTTCGAAACACGCCTTTTAAACACGTACAAACTTTAATCCGTTCAAGTGGCCAATGAAATTCTTCTTGAATACTTTCTCAGGAAATTACATCCAGGTGGTTAACGTAACAAGGAAGCAATCCACGATTGACAATAAGACACGCAAAGTTTCGAAAGAGTCGATCATCCGCTGGAAAAAAGTTCCTTATCTGAAAATTTCAAGCATTTTCGTCGCGAAACTTTAAAAATCCTCGTCGACAGCCTCTATCCAATTATTCAGGAAGAAAGTTCGAGGCGCGAAGACAAACACCAGGCCGCTTTCGAATAAAAATGTGACAGAAATCCTCGCTAGATCCTCGTTCCTTGTACCACGATGCGCGCACCTCGAAAAAAGACGAAAGATTCAGACAGAGATTTCTGGCAACAAGGAAGGCTACGTGCCTTCCAGACATCCTCTTTTGCCTCCATATATCTCCAGTTGAAGCTATTCGCTCTATTTTAGACGCATAACGCATCCCTCTGTCCGCGTTTCAGGCTTTACCCTGATTTACGGAACCCATGCAGACGATCGTCGCAACCATGGGAACGTGCGAACGTTTTACTAGCAGTCGGAGAAAACACTGTTTCATACGTTCCACACCTTTACGTAATATTCGCGCAATGGTGTTATGCATAATAAATTTTAATACCGAAAACTGTTTACTCGCTGTCGGCCAGGAGTTGGTAGATGGACGACGCGAGTTGACGCTTTATAGCGTCGTGCAACTTGGAAGTTTGTAGTCCTCTCTCATGTCTATCAGTGTATTATAGTACTGCAATAGTGTGTGTCACGATTGTAGTAATTGTTTAATATGGAACTTTCGTGTTCGGTAGTTCGAAAATATAAGTAATTCATATTTGTTTATATTATCAAATTTTCGTCGTCAAACAGTGGCTCTTGACCCTTTTTCCTGGTATGTTATTTAATTAACATCTGATTAAACTGTGCAAGTACTTTGTGGGGAATTTTCGTTTGGAAATTTAATGTAATATCGTTCACGTTGACACCGTTTGAGAATATTCATTGGGCATAAATTATTTCAAAAATCTATTTATATTTGATAACAAATTCGTTGCAATAATTTAATTTGAATACCATTAATACCATTAATTAAAATGACGCAATGGGTAAATTATACGAATCTCTCAAAAGAAAATAAAAGAAAAAGGAGAAGGAGAATATTTTATAACGACATTGTCGCGTGATTTCGTTGGACAGTTTTATAGGAAATGATCTTACTATCGCAAGGCGCGTAGGATGTTTTATTAATCTAAAGTTTCGTGTAAGGCAAATATCGATATGAATGCCTATAAAAACTTGGAGCACATAATTCCCCAGTTACAGTCGGTGTTTTTGTTTCACTATGGATCCACAAACATATCGGAAAAGTTGCAAACTTTTCGCCAATATTCAAGAAAGTTCATTGATGGCGGACTACGAGAATAATGCATAAGAATGCTCGACGTTGAAATACTAGTCCGATACGGCCATAACTTCTTCTATTTTTCTTTTTAATACTAAAATATGTTTCATACGCTTTCCACGGCCCGTGATACTAAAAATATATCTCGCGAGTTTTAACGTCCCTTTCTCGCTATATTTTATAAGGAGCAACGGAGTAACGTTCACAGAATCACCGATATCGATGGAACTGAATATTCAACCGAACGCAGGATCTGTCAGAATTTGTAACGCTCTTCTGTCAGAAAAATGGTTAGAACGCCTTGAAAATAAAAGAAGAAAAGAGGAAAAAGTGAAAAAATTTTAGAGTGATTCTTCTGACTTCTTTTAATCCAGTGCAATCGTTAATCGAGATCACGGGGTTCTTTTTTAACGATAATTTATCACAACTTCTCTAACGACTAGCAAATGAAAAATGAATCCAAAAGGATTTCATACAAAATGGAAGGAAAGAAGATGTTAAGAAATAAATTATACGTATTAACATAAAAATAGGAAAATAAATAGAGTGACCAGAAGCATATGGTTAAATCTGGAATTATCAGGTCGTTCGGAAATTCATTTTGTTTTCTCCCAACAGATGATGCATGAAAAAGAAAAACAAAAACGAAATGACTTTCCGAACGACCGAATAATAATCGAAAATTCGAGAACAATCATTTAGATCACAATAAGTATAGTATTAAACCGATTTAGTTTGTTAATTATAATCCCTTTTCGTTGAATGCATTATACTATCATATGATGAAAAGAATGTTTTCTTTTTCACCTTGTTTTTGCATGCAAAATCATTATCCGATCTATCGTGACGCATTTTCTCCGTAATCTAGTCGGAAAAATTGTCTCTCATATGAGATTTAAAAGATAAACGACTAAGCAATTTCGATTTTCGCTGCATTTACAAAAATATTGCTAAAGAGAATAATTTCTTTTCGATATCTCTGTCAAATAATCTTATCCTGGGTCCGCAAAATCAAATTCTTATCTATAATCGTACAATTTCGTTTCCGTCGAGAGTTATCGTCTGAAAGTTGTTCGAGAAATGCTGAAAATCATAGGCTATACCATAATCTTGTCGTGTGCCGTGCACATCGCCACGTTTTACGAGAATTTTATCTGCAGTCGCTCTCGACTATCTGTGAAAGACTGTTCCAAAGTTCGGAATGGTCGAACCGGTGTCGTAAAGAAAGTCTAGTTAAGTCTTCAACTCGAGCCGTAAAAAGTAGCGCCGCTGCATGAAACAAACGGATTTAAAATGCCTGGGTGCAACAATGAGCCAACATCAGAAGCACTGTCGTTGCCTCTGCTCCTATGACAAGTCATTTATAGTCGTTTTCTCGTGTCACACTTACGGTTATCCAGAAGAATATTCCACGAAGTGCCGCGACGCGAAATTGGGGATTTTTTCCCGGCTAGGAAAACAGGAAACTGGTCGGGAAGTGATTTCCTAACTTCGTTTAAGTCGTTGCAAATACTTCCGACCACACGTTGGAACACGTACCGCACGAAAGTGCTCGGCTGTAACTTTTCCATTCTAAGTTAAAGTTCCGGAGATTGAACGTCGTTATCGATTTGTCTGTTTAAATTGGGCGAAACACTTCGACACAGCTTTAAACTACGATCCAATGGATTAGAAAAATAAGGAGGAGCAAGACGTGGGTAATACGGTGGCAGAAATGTAGAGTGATTTTCGTGAATTGGTACTGTCAAATTGATCTATTTGCCACGTTCACGGCCGCGACGAAGAACTTGAAGAAATTTAGACAAAATCACGGTTTATTTATCAATTAGTTCGCTAAACGGGAGATTCAAGAATATGTCGGGAAAGAGATGGATTCAAATAAATTTGAGGTACCGCGATTTGACGAAATAAGAATAAAGAGGATAGAAAGTATACAAATTTTTTGGCTTTTAAAACTCGATGTCGAAGAGAATCTATATTGTGTAAACTTCATCTTTAATACGGAATAAAATCGTAGTAAAGAAAAGAATATAAAAATAAGGCAACTGATGGAAAATCCTTTTTCTTCCAAGAATCTTCAATAAACGTTCGAAGCTTTGAATGGCAATATTTAGAAAATAAAATCACGTGGCAAATTTTTTCATATAGCCGCAAGTATATTTGCTACGATACATTTTCATTCGTTCGCCATTCTAAACGAACGCTTTAAAATGGTCGAAGGTCTGAACAGAAGTTTGAAACTGAAAATTTCATATCTCACATGTGGAATATTTTTCTTCTTTTTTCCCCTTCCTTTTTTTTGGCTGATGTAAATTCATTCGTGAGAAATATTTGGATAAATCAGTGGTCCCCAGAGGAGATAACCGCGATGCAGTGGCATGTTTTGTCTACCAGGGGACAACGTACGTATGCGTTGTATTTATCAAAGTTTAGCTTTTTTCCGTCCAATGATATGTTTGTGAAGTTCGTGGAACACACCCTCCATTTCGTGTACACGTGTCACGGTGTCGATGGAAATGGTTTTTGTTTCGGGATGTACCCCTCGTGTGCAGTAAACGTCGCTGTAAATTTTAGGTATCATTCATCGAGCAAATACCTCAAACTCTTTTACGTCTTAATAGACGTATTTGAATAATATCTACATACGCGTAAAGTTCAAAATTACTCAGAAATAATTTTATTTCACATTTTACACGCGTGTAAGATATCATTGGAAATTGAGTATTTAATTAAGCGCTACAAATAGTTGATAGCCACGAAATAATTTCGAATTAATTATGAAAACAGGCTTTCGTCTTCTTTTTACACACAGCGAAGACAGATGGATTCTATTCGCGACGATCACGTTTCATCGGGATCAAAATATTTAAACAACGAGCGCAATAATTTAACAAAGTATTTTCAATATTTTATTCATCATAACTGATCCAGAATCGAAAACATCCTCCATTCCTACACTCTATTTTTATATTCTCTTAACCACCGATATATCTAGATCGACATATTCCTATCAAATTAAACAATTCCGAATAATTAATACCTCAAAATTAAAATAGCCCAGTTAAAACAGATTCTTGAATCCATTCCGTTGCAGAACCACAAGTTTGACGTTAACAAATAATTTCTACATCTTCGCCTATAACAAACAACAACTAAAGATCAATCAACGACTGACGGTCGAATTCAAAGAGCCCAAGCGCCCAAACGACAATCAATTCCGAGCCACTAAGAACCACGACTTTATCTAAACAAAAATCCAACAAAGAAGAATAATGTCGCTAACTCTATTCAGGCGAAAAAGCCGCAAGGACAAAATGAAGGAGTCGAAAGACGGGAAGAAAGAAGGAGGAAGAAGCAGAGCCTTATCGTGTCTATCAAAAGGATTCGCGGGTAGCATGTTGGAAAGGGTTAATTGAATGATCATGCTGCGAGGAGAAAGCCAAGCGAGGCAACAGCGAGTGGGAAAAATGTATTAGAAGCGAAAGCAGCGCGGAGAAGAGAATTACGTTTTTCCGCCGTTGCCAATACCTCCTCGACGAGGCCTCGAGAGATATTTCCGCGGAAAAAGCTGCCGAAAATTACACTTTTCCGCCTGCGCCTCGTTTTCTCGCCTCTTAACCCAGTTTACCGCGGAGAGACACGCCTCGTTAGACGGCCTCTCTGCCACGATCGGCAAGCAGTTCCGCGAGCGGACGCAAGGTTTAACGGGGTCGACGATAACTCCGCCACGAGCTTGCGCTTTCCTCACAATCGGAAATCGAATATTTCCTTTTCCCGGCCTACGGTCAAGGGATCGCACTTTCTCCTTTAATCGACCATCGAACCACGTCTCCGACCGTCAGACGACAGAGCAAGCCGGACCCAGTTACAGAGGCTTAAGATGCTGTAAGTCCTTCTCCGAGTACAGAGACTGCCAAGACGCGAGAGGTGAAACAAGTACCCGCGACGACGCGAGAGGGAGAGGTGAAGGAGAGTTGGGGTGAATTTTAGAGAGAGTTGTGGGTCAGCTTCTGCGAGTACCTTTTTCGGTAGCGAACACTCTCCTCGGGTAAATTGGGGATGCTCTACTGGGCTGCAGAGATCTTGGCGATTTTTCTAACGTATGTGTCGGGTGCTTGGGTGATGTATAAATTAACCCTTTGCGGACAAGAAACGAAGTTAACATCGAGTATATACGAAGCGATTAAAAATAACGAACCGAGGGGAATTTTCGGAATTAAAAGATGTGTGCAACATTGGTGACAATTCTGAAATTAGTTTTCCCTATATTCCAAGCAGCTTTTACTCTGGAATATAAAAATATTTCCACGTGTAATATGACATTCGTCCACAAAGGGTTAATGTACGTTAGGTGATATACAGGCCAGTGTACAATACGGTATATATCTTATATCGATAAAGTCGATCTTATCGAAAGATAGAAGATAGATATATCGACAGAAGAAAGTAATTTTGTTGCGCGGAAATTATTCGATATTAGAAATATTCGGTGAAAATAATTGAGGGAGTATTTGTCGAGTATATTTTCTGATTTGAACAACGTATATTTTTGAAACCCTGTAACTAATTATTTCGTATGAAATATACATTTTAATAATCTCTGATAATATCGACTTTAGAAGACACTCTTGTTAGGAATTTATATATATATATAATATATATATATATATATTATACGCGCGAAGTAGTTGCTAAGGACGGAGTTCGGAATTATTTTAGTCGAGTACTAGAGCTAGAGCATCCAAAGCAGATTAATCTTTAATTCTTATACATAGCCGCAGAGAAAGTGGTGCTTATATAGAAGGCAAGACAAAAGTGGTACTCAGAAATACGGGATGAGATGAAGGGAAAAAGAGGCAGACGAAAATAGTAGATTATTTGTACACCCCTATTTATTACAAATATCTACTACGATTTTCTTCTTTCTTTAAGTCCCTCGTTATTTTAATAAACACATTTCTCGTTACTAATTTTTTTCTGTAACATTTTAGTTTGTCCATATTTTAGTCTGTACATTATTCTAGTTTCATAAACGCGAATTCGACATACATTGAAACTGAAAACAGAATCATGCAAATATTCAACCCGCTGTCTCAAAAATAAAAACTTTACAAGCAGACTTACGTGAAAAGAATATGTCGTACGTCCCTGCGAAAATTTGAATCTAGTGAAAATCTAACGAGGAGTTATTTCTTGGGTAGAAAGGTGTACTTATCATATTTTGAAACTAAAAGTGGAATTGTACCTACAAATATTTCCCATGCTGTCTCAAAGATAAAAGCTTTTACACAGCGTAGCGCGAGGAAACTATGCGATGTTGAAAATTCGAAACGTACCATGCACCTCGATTCTTTGAATAAGTTATCGTGAAAATAGGAAAAATTTTCCACATAGCTCAGGATATTTCATGCATGTTCAGCTTGCATTTCGCCGAGTTTTGCATAACTACATATATCCGCCTACATTCATCAAATAACCGGGTATGAATTGAAAATGGTACAAAAGGTACTACGTTCCTATTATCAGTTCAATATCGGATCATATATTATGCTATAGCAGCTTATTTTCCCTGACATGTGCACTGACCTGAAGCAGTTGAACCCTTGCTGCAATTGAAAGACGGAATACCGTTTTAAATGACCCAAAAATTTACTTGGACGACTAAGAAAAATATCCTGAACCTTAATAATCTTCTCGTAATATCCAATTAGCAATAACTCTTTCTTCCAAATAAATACCATTTTCAAAGTATAAAGTAGATACGAATTTTCAATCTTAAATAGTTCTTAATCCTATTAACCTCTGTATGTATCTGTAAACGTACTTTCGATACCCTATACCTCTTTCGGTGAATAACAATTTTAAAAAGAAGTAAGAAAAAAATTCATACGGCATCTTCGAACATTCTAAATTAAGTTTAACACTAGGTTTACGGGACCCCTTCAACTTATATTAAATTTCCTAATATTGTAATTGTTTTTAAATTAAACTCATGGTCTTATTTTTCAAGAAAATACGTTTCCTTCACCCGTAAATCTGACGGCTCTCCATAAAGATAGGTATGTAAAAAAAAAGTCCGTAAACCTAGCGTTAAACAAACATTGCAATTTAATGTTTAATGTTTAATCTCTAAAAAAAATTGTTTCTGAAACTCGAATTTAACTTATGCCCAACACCAACCCGCATGACGCGAGTTTTACAACGAGAGATCTCCCAGTACTATTCTCGTTCAACCACAAGGTTCACCCAAGTACAATAAATACGATCCGACCCAAAAATAGCAGCACCAAAGCCGGTAAGAATGATCAAACCCAACTTGACCGAACTGAACCTAATCGCACCGGCGATTACATCTGCACTTAATTCGAAAAAGCCAACGATAATCTATCTATATATCTAGGCAACAGTCGATAATTCCGAGTAACAAAACGTGCATACAAATCTAACCGAAGAAGACTTGGCTGTTTCCGGCTGGCGTAAAACCGGCGGCCCTCATGAAAATCATAGCACGCGACATCTGCTATGCCCTGTAACCTGCGCAAAGCCTGATCCGTCTCTGCAGTGGTGACACCGCTTAACATCCAAAGCCAGAGATTCGTCCGTCACTACCCTTCGGCGCGTGATCTTCGGACATCGATTCCTGCAGGCAGTGCAAAGGCCGCCGGCGCAGTTTAGCTCGTAAAATATTTCGGAAGCTTCCGATTGGAGGACGCTCCCTTTGTCCGCCAGCCTCCCTTTTCCTCCGTTTTCCACCCGTACAACGATCGTCTCTCCACCGTCTTCCCACCCCGTTGTGTTTCCCACTCTGTCCGTGTCGGCGAAGGGAGCCCTGTACAGGGGTTTTACGAAAGAAATCCAACGGCGAGACGGCCGAGGACGACAAACTCTGTCTCCAGATCGCGGGAAAGAGGGACGGGAGAGAAAAGGGCGAAGGAGACGCGGCTGGAGGAGGGTTGTTCTCTCCGTGGAAAGACGCCTGGGAGGAGGGTCGAAATGAAGAGAGGCTCTCTCGCGGCTCCAAGAACAGTACAGAGAGCCGAGTGAAGAGGGAGCAAGAGATGGAGAAGGTAGGTGCGCGGCGTTCAACGACGGGAATCGGAAAGAGACGCTGCTGGAGATGGAGAGGGTGGTAAATGGAAGGGCGTCGCGAGCAGGCGGGGTGAGAGCGCAGCCGTGGAAGGTGGACAATGTTTCGGTGCAGGCTGGAATTCTGGCTCTGTTTTCCACGAGGAGCTAGGATTTAACGGAAACGCGGCATGACGCGTGGATGAG
This sequence comes from Euglossa dilemma, assembly GCA_002201625.1. Classification (NCBI taxonomy): domain Eukaryota; kingdom Metazoa; phylum Arthropoda; class Insecta; order Hymenoptera; family Apidae; genus Euglossa; species Euglossa dilemma. Next base: position 1,369,280 of record NIJG01000099.1, on the reverse strand, counting down.
GTCGAGAATTAGATTCTCGAGACACGAAGGATGTACGTCTGGCAGCAGACATGAGCTGGAAGATCGGATGACATTCCGTTAGAGTCCTCGAGTGCAGTTCAACAACCGGATTCGCGGCATTTCTGGGAATTCTTTTTAAAGAAACCGCGAGACCCTTCATCCTCCGATTTATTCAGAACTTTGAAATACTTCTAACTCGTCCGCTAGAGAATTACTATGCGATGACACGCGATATCTTATATCGGATTTAACGAATTTAAAGCGTCTGGCTCTCGCGTGTCGATTTTATAACCGGTATAAGAAAAGGCTGGAAATGGTAATGTGGCGGTAATTAAAAATGAAAGAATTAGAGTTAAGAAGGGAAAAAGAAGAGGAACGTGAAGCCGGAGAAACAAACGTGAGAGAGACAAAAGTGGCTGGATCGGCTTGAAACGGCGAAAGAGGAAGTCGGTGGAGCGAGAGAGAGAGGAAGAGAGAGGACTAGGCGAATTGATTGAGAGAAAAGGAAAGAGGGTTGGTGCGGCAGTGGCGGCGGTGTCTGCCATGGCGGTGTCGGCGAGGACGAAGCGGGGATGTCAATCGATAGCGGTTGCATGCGTCCAAAGCCACCCTCGTCGCTGTTCCTGCTACTACGGTTACTACTGTCGCCGTTATTGTTAGAAGCAGTTAATCTGCAAAGTTGCTGGATGTTGTTGCTCCGCTTGCTCTCCGCGCTGTCGCGCAGTTGAGAACTTTCCGAATTTAGATCGTGCCTCGCGCCGTGGACAGGGTCAGCCACGGTTTCGGGACAAACGACCGAAACGTGATTGCACTGTCTATAATTAGACGCGGAACTTGCGGGTGGAGAAAAAGCAGAGAGGAGAAGCGGGAGAAAAACGGGCAGAGAACATCCGTTCGATACCGGTGCTGTTTGGTAGCCGGAGAGAACGATATCGAGTTCGAGAGCGACGATTATTTTTGTCATGAGACCGGCTCGTCTCAAGCGATGCGACGAGCGGCGGGGTCCGTGGATTTCGAAGACTAGTCGGCTGTGCGTTACCGCTTCTGTTTACGAATTAAAAGTCTTTAAACCTCCTTTGAGGGCTATAACGACGCGCTTTGTTCCAAAGAAAGAATTACTTCGTGCTTGGTGACTTTAATTTAAGTCCCGCTCTCTTTGTCAGCTTCGTAAGCTTTGTCTTCCTGTTAATAAGGTATGAACAGATCAGAAAGATCGCCGGGAAGCTTAGCTTTTTCAGTAAAACATAAAGCTCATGTAGATGAATGCTTTTTTCATGGTGTCTTCGTTTATTAGTCCGTGTAATCTTGAAGGTCGCGAATAAAAACTTTTGCCAAAGGTAAATGAGTACCCGTGCTAATCGTGCAACTGCTGTCCCTTTGATCACGAAGTCACCGATAAATCTCTGATTATGTATATAATAATAATTCTGGGATTCGTGACTCTTCTGAATTTTTGGATAACGATACATTCGGTATTAGAAGGAGCGACGAGTTTTCTGAATCAGAATGTAAGAAAAATTCGGCAACTATGTAAAGTACAAAGTGAAAATGGTATAATATCCTTTCTCCTGTTAAAAAATTAGAAAAATTGATAAAAGTCACCTTCGATACTTGAATCATTATTATTATTAATGATTTCAAAATTTTTCAAGCGCCTTAAAATGTTAGAGAATAATTATTTCCAAGCTACCAAATACCTCGTCGCAGTTATAAGAAATTAATTATTACTTCGGTTCATGATTCTAAACCGAGCATACGCCATGGCGAAACGACTTGGTGTCCTACAGTCGCGAATTAAAAATAGTACTGCAGCGTCTGTCGTATTCTTAGATATTCGCGTTCACGATTAGAAGAATGTTTCGTAGGAGTACGGAATTTCAACGTTTCCAAAGTCTAGACGACTTGTTTCTACGGGCCAACGAAACAATTATCGACCCTGGTTTGCTATATACTACGAAAGGTCTACGCCACTACGAGGGTAGAACGGTTTCTTCGTGTAATGGAGTCATAGCCCCTGGAGTTTGCTGAAATACGCAGGAAAAGTTACGTAAACTTACGTTCTTAATTAAAGTCTAAACCGGAAGAAATCTGCGAAGAAACCGAATGAAAATTTGATCGTGTCTATAGAATTTTTGGCACGGGTCACTGTAACGTATTAAAGACAGACGTAAGAAGTTATTTCACTGGTTCTATAGGCTCAGTTACAATTCCTGATATATAGCAAATTGTATAAGGAGAAGCTGTCTTAATCTGCTGAATCAACTTCCTCATCTAAATCAATTGACACACGGCTATCTGACAGATCCTAGATTGGCCTAGATAGGCCACATTCGTAGAAGGAAGGGTGGTCCCAAATCGAACCGAAACTGTCTGTGTTTATAGCACTACTATTATTACAGGATTATCGAAACATGGCCCATGAAATGATTATAACAGTTCGTGCTATTTTCGTATTCATTTATCATTTTCGTATTTGTAATATTTCGTTGTTGTAACGCTAGAATTACGCTAAACATTCGATAAAATACCACGAATAATTCTGTATGAACTATTTACAATGGGAAACATAAAACTCTTATTACAAATGTTTCAAAGATGAATCTGTAATTTTTAACAATTGCACAGAAAAATATGTAAAGATTATATTGTCTATATATCTGAGAACGATATATTTAGAAAATATTTCAGAAGATTACACGAAATATTAATACGATAAATACATTGAGAAGGAAACTACAATTTTCAATTATACAAGTAATTTTACCGAAAAGAAGTAAATTATATTAGGTCGAGGAAAAATAAATCTATTTAAAATTATAAAAATAATGGATTTCTTTTTCCCCAACCTAATATTTTAAGAAACGATTGGCAAATCACCTGTTATTAAATACGATTCGCAACAACACCTAAGTAAAATTCACTCTCGGTTGCTAAAATTTATTTGTTACGATACCTTTTTCGTAAATACGTAAATTTAACATTTTTAAATTTTCGAAGGTTACAGCGGAATTTTCTGAAACGTTTCCTATACTCCAATTTGGCAAAGTACCCAATTAAGTAGCAATTTGAAGAAATCACAGGCTCCGATCGCCCCAATAATTTAGATCGAGCAGTTTCACGCACACCCTGTTACTGACACCGTTAATTTTTCCAGCCGATTCACGAAACCTGAAATCAAATTCACGAACTCTTAATAGCCCTCGACCTCGGTTTCCTAAGTACATAAGAATACACTTATCGCCGGACTGGAAAAAAAGAATAGAGAAAACAGGAGAGTAGTTGTATATACGTGGCTCCCTGCTCTCTAATCGCTAAACTAGCACTTGTGGCAAAGCTCCTTCTAACGAGCACAATGATTCCTCTATAACGAAGACGAACACCCGAACATTCCTCTCATGGTTGCATCAGGATTCTTCGAGTAGATTTAATACTATACCATAGTCTCTTCTCCAAGAAACTGAGTCGAATTCGAAGCGAAACCATACGTGTTTAGATAATTAAACAAATTTTTCGGCTGCATTGATTCTAAGGAAATCTATTTTTAACCAGGGTGAATCCATAATCATGCTATAATCTCTTCTCGATATATCGATATCATATAAACATGAGAAATTCGAAATAAAACCAAATTTTCGTTTGTGCCATTTATATCTAGGTAATTTAAAAACTTTTTGATCCTGTTTTGGCTGAGATTCTTTTAATGATCGTACGTAAGGAAGCACATTTTTGATCATTTTTATGCAACACTTCTTGCTTTTCAACGAACAGAGCAAACGTTGTATTTCGAATCTTGAAGTAATTTTAAGTATATAATTCTGCTACTTTCAACCACTGTCTAGTACTGATTGCGAATAGGTATTATGATACTCAGAGACATGTCTCCCGTGTAGGGACCTCTTAATAAAATAAATGGAACTTCCGTTGCGCAAGTTAGAACGCCAAGAAATGAAATGTGACCCTCAATGAAACGCAATAGGGATCAGTGTTTCTTTGTGTCGAGCGGATCCGCGAAACAGTATGGTCTGTTATGGCGTATCGTGAAAAAGAACAAGCAAGTTTCACGATTTTCACTGGAGAAACTTCTAATAATCACTCGATGATTAACGTGCAACTATTTCTGTCAGATATAGATAACCAATATTTGTTCCCTTTTAGTAAAAAGGTAATTTTCATAAAGTATACGAAAATATATTTACTCAATTTGCATGGTGAATGGTATAAAATTTCTGAATATACAAAAAAGGAACCCTACACGAGTTGGAATAATTTTCGTACGAAATTACAGTTGAGTAAATCACTGCGATTAAATACACAAAAAAAAAAAAAACGAAACATAAATTGGACTAATTTTCGTACAAAATAAGTTTATTCACTGTGATGAAATTTATCTGCAATTATAGGAAAGCAATAATTTACAGCTTCGAACAATTTCTCACCTTACTGGAGAAATTCCAACTAATTACTAAGCAAACCTATTATCATGAATACATCCTTTCATGGCATCGCGATAAAGCGATAATAAAATACATAAACAGAGTAGTAAAAAAATTCATTAAAAAAGGTGCAGATTTTTGTACAAATTATTAAATCAACTCTCAAAGCAACTAAAGTAAAAAACGTTCGAACCATCCACAGCAAAAATTTCTACATTTGAAAAGATTATACGGACTTCCAAAGGAAGGAATAAAATACTGTCACGAATACTTTGCAAAAGCACACAGCACTTGGACATATTGCATCGTTTAAATTAATCCCCTGTACAGAGTCGGTCTGATCCCTTTCGTTTTATGTTTCGTCAAAGCGTGGTAATTGATAGGAAGATGATGTTCCCGTCCCTAACCTACTGAAACGCAAAAGGGAAAAAAAGATAGCTGGGCGTAACCCTGGCTGTGTAACGCTGAGTCACGAGCTGGAGATTTATGGGATTTTACACGCTGCTCAGGAAGACGATTTCCACGTGAACCGTTTCATTGACTCTTTTCCCCGGTCTCTCGACGAGATCCGCGAGTTCAGCTGCAATCTAGCCACTTTTGATTTAAATTAATTGTCCTGCGCGAACGCGCGCCATCAATTATTAAACTAATCGGTAATTAATCAAAGACTTCGTTGAACTCCTGTCAGCTTGAAATACCATGGCTCGGTTTTTCCATCGCCTTTCTCCCTTCTTCCAATCTTTTTTCCTTTTTTATCCTCTTTTCGTTTAACCTGCCATCGAACGACAGAGTTTTGAAGATCCTCCAGATCTTAATTCCTCAGGTTTCAACGGAACCGAATATCGATTGGACAAATGAAGGAAGAAAAATAACGAGAAATGTCGTAAGACTAGTGGAAAATAGAGAGAGATAAAATGATCCAGTTAAAATAGTTCCATCCGCATCCAAATTAGTTAAGAGGCACTCGTAAAATGTGGTCTCTAATCATTTTATAGAATAATTTTTCAAATTATTTCGTTAGTAATTATGTTTAATGATGTTATTCCTGTTTATGTTAAAATTTAGTCTACATTATGGGATAATTAAATAGATCTGCATATCAAATGTCATAGTTAGTCTATTTCGAAAATAACACAAATTCTCCCAGAGGGAACATTAAGTAATTCGAAAATCCTGTTTCCTTTTAACTTCGTTACTTTAAATAGTTTCTCTAAAGAGCCAATTAATATTAAAAGTTTTCTCGAATAATTCTGAATCGTTTACGAATAATTCTGAATCCCGAATCGTTATCCTTAATCCCTTGCCTTACGATTTAAGTTCGGTCGCAGCTATTTCGTCCTAAATTGACGAAGAATGACACGCAACTAAGAAGCAGAAAAAAATATTTGCAAATATTAACCACGAATCTATCCGAGCCTGTCGATATTTACATCAGGTCCTATCTTCAAACCACTACGTCACGCGTGACCAGATTTTCTTTGTTGTGGGCAAAGAGATTAAAACTCGTTGCTCGAATTTATCGCGGTACCTTAATAATTTCTACGGTCGTTCAACTGCGTCGAAATAAAACATTGGAAACTCGGTTAAAAAAGGAGAAGGGAAGGGAGGGGGGAGCAGAAAGAAACCCGCGATACCAACAGCGACAGTGAAAAAGAACGCGAAAGTATGTCAATAGTAATATAGGGTTTCCATTATCGAGGTCTTTTATAAAGAGTCGGCTAAAAACGTCACAAAAAGAGTTCAAAGCACATGTCCTATAGCCGCGCAGCCAGCGAGTCGTGTCAGCCAATAAATCTGTGCTGCCTTCCCAAAACTGAAACTGTCCTCAGGGAGCAAGCCCCGAAAGAGTAAATTCTCCAGCCTGGTGCACGCAGTCATAAACCATAAGGAAATAGCTGGAAGTAACGTCAGGCATTACGGACGTTCCAATGTCGCCTTAATTCCAACGATGTACCGATGGAACTCGCGCCAACCGAGTCTTATCGAAACCACGACGACCATCGAGGGCTAATCGATTAATTAATGTCCATAATTGACCCGAATGCGGCCTCGTATTACCGTACGATGGACAAGCTGTTTGTTTAGAACGTAGCCCCTAGTTATACTCCAGTACAGATGCATTCCAACGTCTACGCGTAAGTATATTACTATTCTTAACGAGTGTTACGGAGATCGAACAAAATTAAATGATTCTTTCTGATTAGATATTTGAGTTAAATGTTATCGTTAAATACTCTGGCTATATACGTATTATACCGAAATATTTGTGATAATAGCGATGCGTGTAGCAAGAAGAACGTCTCGAGATTATATCGGTAAAGTTGCAGAATAATTCATTTATTGACAGATCTGAAAGGTCATTAATTAAAAAATACAAGGTTTGGATACCACGTTGATTCATCTTTCGTCGCTTATGGTAGTCTTAAGTATCAAAGAACCAGAGAAACTTCCACTAGACTCAGAAGTGCCACCATGAAGCGTATTCCCAACGACTCCATCGGAAGTATCGTCAGCGTCGTTGAATTATTTCTAAATTTCACCGTGCTAATCTAAAAATGTCTTGCTTACTAGACGTACGTACCATGCGATTTCAAATACTTCGATTTGAACGTAAACAAATACTACGAATACTCTCGAATACGTCCCCTGGTGGATCTCACAATCGTCGGGTTGAGAGAAGGGCGCAGCGAAGACGTTGGCGACGATAGCGACAGAGTGGTGGAAATTTCTCGAGCACAGTGAGGCTATAAAACTCCGTTGATCCACTTTGCTTCGAATCCGCCGCGATATCACGGGGAATAAGAATCTTGAGCCTAAGTGGATCGAGCGAATTCCGCGGTGGCGCGCTTGCGCCCCGTATTCCTGGGAAATTTGTGCCTGGTCTGGTTACCCCATAAATGAAATTCCGCATTAGCCACAACGTAATCGAAGGCCGCGCGCAAGCCCGTGTTTCATTAATAAAACAACTCCACCCGTGGGCCCTGCCTATCATCAAGACCGAACAGACGACCGAGGGCGTGAACGCGTCGACTGACTACCCTTCTGAGCCCGTTCGTTCGATTGCAAGCCGGTTTAATTGGCAATGTTAGCGAAGATCCGCGTATAGTGTCGATAAGGTATTAAGGGAGTAGAATAAACGAGAAAGGGTGAACGGAATTATACCACTGGATTTAATCGAGTCTCTCCGGAGAAACCCTTCTTAAGAAGGGATGATTTGCCGCGATGAGCTGATAGTAACACTGAGACTACTAAAAGGGTCAAAATGACGTGCTTCAAACTTCTTTTCCAGTCGCTGAAAATACCCGTAATCTATTCGATGCGAATACTATTATTAAAAATTTCCATCGGTATTAGTAAAATAGAAAATTCATACTCGTGAATTATTAAATACATTGCTGTGTAATCGAAGTTCTTTTGAATTCTGCGTAATTCCTGTGGCCCAGAAAGGTGGATAAAATGATAAACGTTCTAGGTAATTGAAAAAATGATTATAACGAAAATTTCCTTACATACCGGTTGAATTCTGTTTCGTAGAAAAGAAGACCGCAGACATGCCAGCAGTCAATTAAACGACTGCAGCATGTCACCGCGAGAATCTCAGTTCTTGCGACATAAAGGAAATTAGTTATTTTAATAATTAACCTTCCTAGACTGGGATCAAAGGAATACAATATTGAAGCTCGTCTGTGTCCACGGCTTCATTGTATCCGACGCCTTTTACGTCGCGTATTCGTCGTTGATTGCGTTCACATCCTGTTATTCTCCCGTTCAACCCTTTGAAGGGTCAGCTTTGAGACCGAGCCGGACCGTCAGAGTGAATATTTTGCACGCTAGATAGAGTTTTGCATTTATTGACGCGGTCGATTAAGAAGAGAAACAACGGAGTTCGCGTGACTGCTCTTCTCTCTCTGTCTCTCTGTCTCTCTCTCCCTCTCTCTCTCTCTCTCACTCTCTCACTCTTTCTCTCTCTCTCTCTCTCGCTCTCTCCTGCACTCCAACAGCAGAGGTGAAAGAAGGGTGAACGCACAGCCGCGTCATCGTTATTAGTTAAACTTGATTGTATTTAACGATGCACGAGTAGCTCTTCATATATAGCTTCCAAAATTCAAATTAACGCAGAAATTGAGTTGCCAGAGGAAAAAACTCTGATTATTGAGTTAATTAAACGCTCTATTAGCTGATCCATGGCACACTGTATAACGTGATAATGAATTATATGATCGGGCACTTGCGCGATAAATTAAGAGAAATTTATTATCAACTCTGCTCCACCTACATTCGTATCTAACGATAAATATTTCATTTTTCTCCCGATAAAGGTCGATGAGAAATTGACACGGTCTCCAGCAAAGCCGATCGAATCTAAGCAACGTTAATTGCGAATACAACGAAATTTCTGTTATCTTCGTATAATAACGATAATTCTACAAAATTTCAAACGTTGTACCAACGCATATATCCAACGAAAAGTCACGATCGTACGTGGCTGTATAACGCACCGGAAATTACGCTAACAAACTCAAAGTTGTCATGTATTTCGATTAATGGCGGATGAATCTGATACATACAATTAGCACAGCAGCGAGCGATTTGGGCGAGATACTGCGTCCATCGTTTAATCTATTTCATATCATATATACACGCCTATGAAATTATTTGTTTGCACCTAGATCCTGTTCGATTAACATCGCAATTATTTATATTATTTCTCTTCTAGCGATCGCGCTGTTAAATCAATTTTATTATCGTTATATTTAGAAATTCATTTCATTTTTATAACCAAGGATTTTCTGATTGGACGATTTATTAACTTTTCATACCCACTAATCTAGCTATACTAAATTGCAGGGGTGTAAAATTCGAATTTAAAATTCGATCAATATCTTGGATACTAATAAATAGCCGAAGCAAAAATTCCTCGTTTAACGTCGTTTTGATCGATCATTGCAGCCAGGTTTTTGACTGATAAATAACGAAAACTAACGATCCGCTTTTAAATCGACTCATGCAGCATCTCCAACGCGCCCCTTATCGACGCAAAATCATTCCACACCCCCTCGTTAAACCCGTAGAAAATTCTATAGCCAATCAACGACCATTCACGGTCTCGCTGGAGAGAAATAAAAAGGAAAACTAATATCTCGGTTACTTTAAATCCACGAACGCGGCGGAACCTCCGGCGGGAATGCAGAGGCTTCTGGGATTTCGTTGGTCGGTGGGAAAAGGGCGGAAGTGCCTCGATGGCGCGCAGTCGATACTCGTTCCTGCCGTCGTTTATAGTTCATTTCCACGAACCCTTGGTGGAAGGGTTGTAAAAAGAGGAAGGAAAGGAGGAAGGAAAGGAGGAGAAAGAGAGGAGAAAGCGTTAATTGCCCCGGGGACGAGGCGACGATCTTTCGACGCGGCGCGAGGGCACGTACGCGCGAAACGAGAACGCGCGCGCGTACGACGCCGGGCCAAACAAAAGGGCGGGATCTCCTTGTAATGGCGAGCTCTCTTGAGCCAAGGTGAAGGACTGGTGAGCGAGGCTGCTTTCAGGAACTCGAGCACCGGCGACCCTTTACGCCCCATCGACGCCATATGGCGTGACCAACTTTATAAATGGCAGCGCAACGCGGACATGTAAAACTGTTCGCAGCGTGAAGCCCGGTGGTGCACGTGAATGCACGCTGGGACCGATCCCGAACGTCCTGGAACGTTGCTCGATGATATCGTTCCTCTCCTCTCCTTTCTGGCCCGCGTTTCCGGCCCGCGCCGCGATACCCACGCGACCGAGACGAGCACAGAAGTCGAGGGTAGGAAGATTCCGAGAAAATCTTCGGTTTCGTGGATGCGTGATGACGGGTAATGGGCTGGATGCCCGCGAGGCATCGTGGTTGTTAAGGTTTAATGAGTCCGCTGAATAAGCAAGGTATCGGGAAAAGTAGAATTTCCGTCGGAGGGTGAGCCAGGTGATCGAGAGTGGGTGATAAATTATGGAATTTGTCTCGAGTATTAAGTTACCAGCCGGATAATATAGCGGTATTGTTAAATAAATTATATTTCATTAATTCTTCCATTGGAAAAGCAAAAGTGTTTGGGATGAATACTATAATGCGAAAGAATTCGAGCGAATATGCTTTTGAAATGGAAAATTATCAAAATTTATAACGGTATACGAAACGATTGTCTGTGTTACACTAAAATTGGGCGGTAATCGTGCTTGTATGTAAACATTAAGTTACCGTGTGAATAATGGAACGGAGGTCGTAAATAAATTATATCCAATTATTTTTCCTATTATAAGAGGAGAAGTATTCAGGATACAATACTCGTGCCTGTATAGTCAGTTCCACTGTACTGCTTTTCAAAGTATCCAACAATAGCCAAAACAAACCCCTGTGTTGAAAGGAAGCTGAAAGACGAGCATAACTAAAATTCACGTGCAAAATTTCACATTATTCGCGTTTGACGATGTCGTAGGAATAACATAATACGCGAAACGGACATAAAGACATTGGTATTCGCGAATAGGCAAAGAATGGTCAAATATCCGGACTGTGTTTAGTTTTAATCGCAAACACACGACGATAAACTGTTCCCTGGGAAAACGTTAATTTCCATCGCATGGTCTATTTAGGTTGAACGCGAACGAACGTTAACGCGTTATTATGAAACCTTCCTCTTGTTTCATCGAGACACGTGAATGCACGTGTCGGTTGGTCGGAGAAAAGCGGAAAAAGTAGAGCTTGAATGAGTTCCTTGGAATTATTCAGACTATTCGTCGTGTATTTTAGTCAGGGAACATATTTATACGTCGGGGTCGTCGAGCCACAAACCTTGTAAATAGAATTGGCTTATTTGTAGCCGCGGTTGGGCCTCGCGACACTACGCGATAATGGCTATTAGCGTGTAATTAGCATGAGCGATCGCGTCGCGAGATGTAGCAGGGAACGTCGGTGAAATTGCAAAAGTTCGAGTCGCCTGTGAAATTACGGTTTTATCTTCTCATCCACAGGAAATACCAGGATCGATCGCGCCACGAGCAGCGCAAACCAGGCAGGGTTTCCACGTAACCGAAATTGCGAAAATTCGAGTCGAACGGCAAATCCGAATTTCTTCGAAAAATACTGCCGCTGCCGGCGAAACGGGAAATACCAAACAACGTAGCGGAATTCGTAAAAATTCGAGTCGCACGGGATACAAGAGAAAATATCGGCATCGGTCGTTCCGCGAGAAACGCGAAACAGCGCGTGTGAAATTACAAAAATCCGAGTTACGCGGAAAAGCTGCATTCCTTTCGAAAATACTCTCTCGAGCTGTCGCGACAAAATCTCAGACTCCTTTCAGAGCCGGCTATTCACCGGCGACTCACTTATCAAACCACTCGATCGATCGCAGCTCGGAAATTCCTCAAAATCAATGACCTGTTCGAGAGAAAGAGAGAAAGAGAGAGATAGAGTACACGATTTTCTCTGATTTTATAACGTCCCATTCACCCGCATTCGGAACGACGAAACTGCAGCCTGCATGGCGCACAGCTGCCGGGACAGGATTGAATCATCGCCACCATAGAATAATCCGACGCTATTCCCTATTTACAAAATTGCAGCCACCGTGCGCGTAACTGTTCCCGCGTCGACTCTTCGGCTCATTGTGTTTCACCCTTCGACGACACCCCTGTCCATTGTTGCGAATCGCACGCACCGCCGGCCTGCCTAGGGAATTCCTCCCTTTCCATGCGTCTGTCCACCCTTCGACACGTTATTGGCTCGCGTGCGCAGCGTAGCCTAATTAGTATGAATGCCTGGCCGTAGCGACTCCTCCATCAAGAGAAGGATTTTATTCGCCGGGTTCAAGGTCGCGGAGGACCAGATGCCAGATCATCTTCTCGGCTAAGCGTCGAGTAAACGAGTGTCGATGGAGATTATGTCTGCTCGAGGGTCTGCCCGCGGAGCAGTCCTGGTCTTTATTCACCTTTGTCAGACTTTTAACGCCGACTAAGCGGAACCTTGTTTGGCTATGAGGAATGGCTTTGTTATCGGACGTCTCCAATTTCATTTTCATAGGCGGAATTTCGATGATTCTACGAAGACACGATCTTTTAATCCTTTGCGGTCGGAATTCATTTTCATTGACCGAATAGTAGGATGCAGGATTATGAAGGAAACACAATGTCCATCGATTCTCTTTTAAAATTTAGTGACCGTCTTTGTTTATACTAGATTTAGTTATCTCCAATCGATAGAAGGTTTCTTTAGAGTTTATGTCCTTTGATTGAAAGTGTAAACTGATATAAAATGTAATGCGAGATTAGTATGGTTCTCTGCCGGGGTGTCTGAGAACAGACATTCGACCGTAAAGGATTAATAATTCTAGAAATAGAAAGTCTAAAATCTGTCGTTCTTAGTGGTTAGGTAATTCTACTGTTAAGAAAAGTTAAATAATGAATTAGCTGCTTATGTTATTAAAATCTTTGGAAAATTCGTGTTTTCTATCTTCCGTTTATCATCTCCGATATTACGAATCTTCTGACTTATCGTTCCTTCCTTTGATCCATTGCAATTTTAAATCAACCATTCGATATTTATAAATTCCAATATTACAAATCTACGATCCAAATATAATTTTCCGCGATTCGAGTAACATAGCTCGGTAGCCTATAGATTTCTACGAATTATCTTTCTTTCAATTCGAGAAAGTGCTTGACGAATTATTCCGTAATAATACGGATGAGATTTCAAATTTCGTTGTACTTTATATCGGATAGGACGTATTGTTTACAACAAAGTAAGAAATTGGATTCTTATACTAGCAATCGTTTAAGTAAATGCAATCGAAGAGATCGTCTCGGCATTTCCGGCCGAGTAAAAACCTAATGATCCGAAAATTGCGGCTTCTTTATACGCCACAGGATTTTATTCCACCCCTTCACGGTCGTGGAAGCCACTGAAGAAGCTATCAGATGATTGTATAAAAAGAAATTGGTTCTTGGGTGAACGATAATGAGAGTTCTTTTAGTGGTAATCGTTTAGATGATTGTTATCACCGGGAGTATCGTAATTTCCTCTTATGGTGCGATACGACTGACGGATTTTTAATTAACAAAAGATCCATCTTCTTCCTCTAATGCATATAAAGAAGTCTAAACCGATTACCAGTGTATCCTAATTAGCAGGACAGTAATAATCGCGATGATCTTTTTGCTTTCTTTTTTATTCCAAGCCACGCCTCGTCGTCGAGTTGTTTTCTGAATAAAACATCCAATTTTCATGCGAAACTTTATTTCCTGCATTCGTATACATTACATTTAATCACCCCACTCGTTTCGTATTGCGTTTCCCAGATCAGTTCAAATATAACTAATTTTCATTTATTTTCTTATATCAAATTTCACTCATTTTCGTTATAAACCATCAAACTCTTCGAATAAAACAGCTGTACGGGTAATTACTGTTCTTCAAATCGGTTCAAAAAATAAACTCGATACCTCTCTAGCGTGAATTTATTTATTAAACAGCTCGGATATGTTTGAAAATCTCAAACCATCTGAAAATACCTAATGATACTTTTCACTCGCGGCACCGTATTTATTAAACATTCTGAAACCCTTCGAACGTGGAATATCTCGTGAAAATCAAAGCTAATCCGAAACAGTTGCTATCTCACTACCCTGGGCGCCTCGGAAGGCAAGGATGACACAGAGCTTCGCGATGCAACGCTTTATCTCAACGTTGCTGCTCGCGAAGCGGATTAACATCGATGAGGGAAGCGTTGCCGTGGCAGCTTGGACTGGCAGTCGGTGCATTGTTAAACAACTCGGAACAACGCTCCTTTCGCGAGAGGTTGGATAAGCAGGGATGGCGTGCCGTCGATCCGAAGACGACCTTACCCTTGCAAATTGAACCCTGGCTGGCTGAGAGAATTCCGTTGTCGTGGAATCGAAGCAGGACCCATTAGGGCGAATGCAAAGCAGCAACGTCTGGGAATCGTGTTTCGTGGAAAAACTATGGCCACGGCGAGGCGAAACGTAATCAAGGTTACCCTGTTCGTGTACCTTCCTTCTGCTGTTCGTTCACCAGCCATCAGCCATGGTGCGCCGAGACGGTAACAATGGCCGTTACGTGAGCTGCGATCGTAACGCTCCGAGTAGTTAGCTTCTTCTTGACAATGATGAATCTCGTGCCGCGGTCTTGATCGACAATTTCAAAAGAGAGATTGCTGCGTCGCTTTCGCCACTTCGATTGTGTTGCACGATCACGGGACGAGGTAGCCACGAGGCGCTCCGTATTCCCGGTGTCCTTAATTTCAGGGCAATTAGCGCAGTTGAAGCTATAAGTGGCCGCTGGAAGGTGTGGGCTCTTTTCTCCAGTCACGATGCAGTTTCCTTCGGAATTCCAGTACGCTGGCTGTTCCAGGGTTTCGGATATTTGCAAATAACAGCGAGATATATAAATTCGAAATGATGTGTTTTGGGAAAAGCGTCGTATGGTTTTATAAATAATATTTGATTCTATAGAGGAAGGTTAGAGCTACGCGTTGCTGTTGAGAAAAATATTAGAAAAGATTCAGTCTTTGGAATATTTTTAGCAGAAATCGGTATCGTTTAATCATTCGTTTCTTTGAATTAAAAAGATATAGAATTTTGGAGGTTAGATACAGGTTTAGAGCAGGGAAATGAATAAGAAACATTTCTATGCTATCATTTTATCTGAAAAATTTGTCACATAAATAGTTAAATCTCCTGTTGTGATATTAAACATAAAATTTGCATACATCGAGATAAGCTGAAAGAGATCTGAAAATCGTAGAGTATATCATATAGATCACGTAAACTGCATAGATGGAATAAAAGCTAATGTGTTTCGTTTGATACAACGTGTTTCATGTTTTTAATATGTGAATTTTCGTGAGATTTTTAAAAATATTAATATATTCCGAGATAAAAAATATGGTGAAACAGATGTTTATTTTATATGTCAATTGGTTTTGCATGGTCACGTTTCGTTTCGTGTCATAAATAAATTTTTTCTATCAAAAGTTTATGTGAAAAGAGTCCATATCGATACTATAACTCCATATTAATTATAGTAGTGTGTGTATATTCCAAGAAAATCTAACTAGTATTTATACAATAGACTGAAATATTCGAAAATTAGTGTCTTTATTCCTTGAGTCAGCCTCTTGATATTTGTGTATTTGAAGATGCATAATTGATATGCTAATCATTTTTCTTTTTGAAATGTGACACATTCCCCGTATTATTCTTATATTTCAAATTGTGAATCAAATTTGAAACTGGTTTTTAGTAACGAAAAATGAAAATACGTAAAATAATCATCACAAATATTTTATACCCTTTAGGCTTTCAAAAAAGAAACAAAAATGCTTAATAATTCACGAAATGGAACGTTACTTTTTATGAAATTAACACGAAGCTGTAAAATAAGCTACTTCGCACAAACAAGAAGTGAATAGTCGTAGAATAATAATCGCCAGATTTTCGTTTCACTTACGTTTTAAAGAGAGATATAAATACTGAATATTTCAGAAATAAAAATTTGTACCTATACAAAATTAACAGTAATCTTTAAGATAAACTACTCCATGCTAACAAGAGAAAAGAAAATTAAAATTTATAGAATGATCTCTATCAATTTCCTTCTCTCATTACGCTCTCGAAAAATCGGAAACTGAACAAATAATTAACGAAGTGAAAAGTCACCACCTTTATCATAAAAATGCGAATCAGGTCTGGATGATGGCGTGTCAACGGTTGTTAACGTGTCAATAAGTTCCATTACCCACGAAACAAGTGACAAAGCGCACCGCGATGACAAATTAAACGTCGTTACGAATCTAATTGCTTATTCATCTTTTTAAGAGCAACAGCACGCGAATCAATTGGACCAATGAAGTCGCTACGTCTTCAGAGTTCACCGTTTAAAGAATGCCGGCCGTGAATAACGAGTTCGTGCAAAATTCAGGTCGATATGGACGAGCGGGTCTTTTTTCGTACTCTATTCAAAGGCGCTGTTTTGTAACTGCGACTAAAGCCGTATTCACAAAGGCGTGACACGCTATAATTAATTAAGAACAGTTAGCATTGTAAACAAAGTCAATCTGCAAGCTTGCATCCCGTATTCACCGGCAAATAATGCCGTTTGATCATGCTCGTTTACATTCAATTCATTTTACGTTCGCGTTTACGTTTGGAAGTTTTAACACCTTCTACTTGTCGCGAAAACGATAAATCCTCGTCGGAGATTCGCTGATGTTTCGACTTTGCAATTACAGAAATTGCAAACCAGTTTTTCGTTCCGAAATCGAGTGAGCTATACTTCGTGTTTATTCAATGTGACGTTTGAAATTTTGCATCTTCGATAAGTATATTTTTTATTGAATCGGATAATTGAGGTTTGCAACCTTCATTATGGTGAGCTTTAGGACATTGCTATTTGGCCTCGAATAAATCATTCAAAACGACGAAGTAATTGCAGGTTTCAGTCTTCAGATGTAGAAAAATAGGAGGCTAAATGTATTCGAATCTATTTGCATAGAAAAGATATACAAAGCCATCCATCATCAGCTGGCAACCTTTTATTTCCATCTACAATGTAATTAACGATAATATATTCCAGCTTAGAACGAATCTTTAAAATGTTAAGCAACACGTCTCAATTAGCAGAAATTGGTAGGTGAATAGGTATAACATTCAAAAATACATCCTTTCTTTGCATACATCTTTAGCAATTAGGAAAGATTGGAGTTAGAAATTAGGATTTGGATAGAATTCGAATAATGACTAGGAAATGGATATTTTCTTCTTATTGATCAACTTACTTCTATACTATACCTAATCTTGTTCTATCATTAATAATATCATATTAAACTTTTACAATTTGATTACAGTCGTACTACATAAACTGCACAGATTCGCGTGAGCGAATAATTCTCATGGAATCCCTAATATTCACAATTTTAAAGGAACTCGAAAACTATCAAAATTAACACACCGGTTCTTTTCCGTTGTCGACTAATTTATCATGAAATTAATTATATCGACATTGGATTCTTCTTCATTAGTCACTTTATTAAATTCGCAAGTGGCGGTAGTGCATTCGTGCAAAAATTTACGGATCAAATCTGAAAACGCTTCACCTATCGGAAAAATCTGAGGAACTGGTTAAATTTATCAATTAGTTTACCTTTAAACTTATTACGCTCATATCTAAATTGATCCCGTGAAACAAAAGAAATTTATTTGCCCAGAATAGTCGCAATTTATTACGATTCCGTCATGAGCAATTTGGTGGGAACGAAATGCGCTGCTGCTGGCGAATAATCCGCGATGGAAGTCGAATTTTCAACTTTAAACGAACTCGTTGTATCTTTTTCTCTCGCGCGGGTAACTTCGAGCGGATATCTCGAAACAGGCATGCCGAAAAGTTTCACTTGTCCAGGCAAACGGAATCATTTAAAGGCAGCCTTGCGCCGCAATTCGAAACGGGCAGAGGCTTAAAAGGATTACTTCTTAATTTACGTTGAATAGCGACAGCTTCGTTAAACTATTAATTGCGGCACAGGAAGATGAGTTTCCCCTGTCGCGTTTCCGTTCAGCTCTAATTACTTCGGTATAAACAACGAGATATTTCAACGGGACACGCTAGGCGCGGCTTCATAAATTCGCCTGTGAAACAAAAGGACGCCGTGCACGCGGCTAACACTCGCCTGGTTCGCAATAATTCCCCGTGCTTTCGAGTCCCGCCTCGGCTTTTTGCGCAACCAAGATTTTCCTCCTGTTTCCGCCCGCTCGCGACGGTTAAAAAATTGCAAGAACAAATCGAGATCTCGGAACGCGGCAGTTCGAGAGAAGTTGGTTTTCAGATTCGGACAATTTCACGAGTAACCCTTGCAAGATCGATAAATCTCGCTTGCACGATGGAATAAAGCTTTCCCAAGAAGCGTCGCGAGCAAGAGTAACGTCGGTTCGATGCATTCTCCGTATAAAGGAAGTATACTTCCTCCCAACGTTTCAAAAGTTGAAGAATATATAGGTTGTTAATGTTTCAGTATTACTATCGTTAATTCTTTGAACATCGTATTCTCGAAATTAGGTTTTTGCGTTTGTGTTCTTACAACCGACGCTTGAGCTTTTGAATTAATAGAAAGCGACATTCGGAAATCCGAGACATTCATTTCGTGAAACGTAACCTCGATTATCTTTAACCGTTTAATTATTAGAGAAAGAATAAAAAATTATTTTCAGTCAGCCGTGTCATTGAAGATAGAAAATTAAGCTTACGAGAAACAAGCACGATCAAAATGGTCACGTTAAGTGATCCGCCTTGTATACTTTATTATAAACAGACATAAGCAAATGCAATGTTAATTCGAGGTTGGTTTTGAAACTAGAAAGAAAGACGATGAAGACTGAGAGGAAAATTACCCGCAACTGAAACAATGTGCATTTCCACGGCATACATTCAAACAGTCAGCCTACGAAATACGATTTCCCATTCTTTTATTCATCGTTCTATTGTAACACGAGGAACGGATCCCGGCATGAAAAGATCACGTTGTTTCGTTAGAAACTAGCGACAAAGAACATCCAACAAAATGCAAAATACCCTGTACAAATTTTAAACGAGCTGTAACGCAATCGTTGTCAAAAAAAAATGTCCACATATATTTCTCTCAGCCTCTCTGCGAAAAGAGGAAAAAAAAGAAAATAGGCAAAAAAGTGAAAGAGAACAAAGAAACCTACGCATACATCTTCCGTAACGATCATACGATCGTTTAAGCGGTAACGATAACAATTGTTTCATTCTCTTTCTCTCTCTCTCTCTCTCTCTCGCCATCATCGCAATAAAGAGGATAAACACGGAGGTGGAAAAAAAGCGGTCGAAATTTATCAATTTCCGGGTGCCGGGTTATCGGCGATGATTTACCTTGTTCGGCTTGGAAATCGCGGAAATAAAGAGAGCCAACTGCCCGCTAATGGCGAGAGTAACTCACACTGGTAAACGCGGCTTCAACCGCGTGGAAATCCCTATTTAATGTGCTCTGCAAAAGTTTCTGAATGCGAAATTTCGTTCTGCGTGTATCTATAACCGTATATCGCGTGCTGCGCCGCGGCTATCATGGTTTTTGCAGGATAACGCCAACTCATGCATATGAGAAGCTTTCGTGGATCTCGGGATAGGATCCTCGCGGAGGCCGGAGAGGACGGTTTAATGGTAATTATAAGCGAAATACGTCCGTTTTGCATTAATGCAGCCAACGTCTAAGCGATAAGCAAGTGATAACCCGGCCAAAATGATAACCACGCTTTCTTTATCGTCTCGTCTGCTGCTCGCGCTTTTCCGGACTGGTCTATCGGAAGATTATCGCGAACGAAACTTGCCGACAGGCTTATAATCCTATGCTAGAAGGTCTCCCTCTCTCTCTCTCTCTCTCTTTCTCTCTTTTCAGCAGATGATTGTCTCGCGGAAATGAAATCGCGACACGTGGCTAATAAGCGGTTCGGATATTACCGATTCTTGCTGCAAAGTTTCGATATTACATTAAATTCTTTAATTCGATGGAAAAGTTTTTGACTTCGTTGCGAATTTTCATCGACGCGTCGTTCGTTAAATTTTTAACAAACATGCTTCAACAACCATTTCCTAAAATAGCGATTCTTTCATAATTTCGATGACGATACGTTATTGAACATCGTGATCAGTTGATAAATCAATAGTAAAGGAATCAGTAATAAAAGAAAGTAATAATAAAAGAAACGTTGTTGATTAATTTTTCAACGATTATTCGTTGTTTCACGATTCGGTTTTGGATGTCGCGGCCAATTAGTGAATCGATGATTAAAAAATCCAGGTATTCTTCATTTTCGAGTTTCGCTAAATAGGTGTTTAAAGGGATATACAATTCGGAGCGAGAGTTTAGATATTATAGATAGATATAGAGGAATAGCGAATTATTTCTATACGCACGGTGTGCAGAAGTTGGTATCAAATATCGGACTGTGGGCACGGTGCGATCACTTTATCGAGGGTAAGCCAGGAAGAAAAATATTTTTGCATTTGTTCGCGAGCACCAGAGCGGAACATTATGTATTAAATAGAATAACGGGCATGAATTGCAAATGTTCAACTACATATACACGCGTTCATTATCATCCTTCGCAGCGTAGCGAAATAAAGTATTTTACACCGGGGTTCTGCAACGTGAAACCAGTAACTATTTGCGATTGGTAAATTACATTTTCATCCGAGTTATTACGTATTCTGTCAACGACATTGTATCCTTGCGGGTACCTGCTAATAAAACTTCGAATATGGCTCCCTAGTCGATGGCAAAATGTAATAAATATGAAAGGAACTGGTTCATTCTCCACAGGCTAATCAGGAATAAAACCTCGATGCACATTTCGATTTATACCTCGATTTATACTAGATTTCAATTGAACCGGAATTTCCGATCGGAACAGCAGGCAATCGTTTATTATTTTTCAGGCGAGTTTTGCGCGCGAGATAGTATCTCAACCTTCTAAACGATCCTAATGACGAACACAGTTGACCTTTGAGTATTTAATTTTGACAAACAGACGGATGTTAAATACAGACAAAGAGGACCATGAAAGAAACACGAAAAGCGTCTTCCGCAGGGTCGGAAGCGGATAACTAGGTAAAACTCGGGTGTAGTATGTGGAGAAACAACAATGAGCCGTAATTATGGAAGTCCAGGCGCGAATCACGAGATCGAGGACATAGAGGAACGCCCATTCCCGGTAACGTGCCTCGAAGTTCACAGGATGATTCCAAGACGGCAGGGATCCCACCCCGTGGAGCAACCAGACGCGGTGTCTGTGAAAGGGTCCTCCATGGCTCGTTTACGAGGCGACAAGACAAATAGGGATGCACGTTAGGGAGAAACGTTCGCGGAGCTAAATGTAAATTTCGTTCCTGATTCCCGACGTACTGTGCATCGTGGACACACGGAAATAACCTAGGGTCGTCGGCGAGGACGAGGACAAATGCCAGACAGACGATAAATCTTTTATGAAATCAGCGTGAAAACCATTGCGACACACCATCGTGCTCGCTGCTCCATGGTTGCGCAGACAGGCTGCGCCATGGTGGTCACCCTTGCGAGGAACTTGAACTTCCCTCGGGAGAGGGCAAGAAAGTAAATTTCACCCCGTACATCGACGGATCCGACGAGACGCTGCGAAATGGCGGTTTCACGCCGCCTTTGATGTCCGACGCCCTGGTTTCCATAGCGTTTCGCGGCTCTCCAATTCTCCGAATCCCATCGATCCTCTGCCGAGCGTGCAATGTTTTCCTTTTAACGACAGGGCAGGTTTAATCGAATTTTATGGCGCACCGTTTCCCGAACTAGAACGGACTAATCTAATAGTCGGACTCGTGAGTTCGACGCACTCGAGAAATTGCTATCGACGTTGCTTCGTGTCCCTGTCTACTCTCTCCTCCACTCTATCTCTGGAAACTTCGAATCGCGATTCGACCATGTTCTCCCAGGAATATTTTTTCACATTCCGATCTTTATTCGAGTTCTCTATTACCCTTCTAAATACACCAACTAATCGATTAACCAACGAACTGCCTTTGCAGGTTTGCAATCGAAATTCTCTATTACATATCTAGGTATATTAACAAAGCCGTGTAACCGTCGAGACGGCACTGCACGCGGATCAATGTTTACAAAAATCTTCACCAGTGTGGAAACGATTTGGATTTACAGGTTAAGAACACGATCGTTCTATAAGGAGACGCGGTCTTCACGCGAAAGTGACAGCCGACCGAATCAATCGTCCATTGAGGCAATCGTTTTCAGTTCTTTGGAGGCACACACGAGAGACACAATGCACCCGAGCGTTTTCCACTCGATCTAAACTACATCGTTGGTGCAGCGACGATAGTCGTGGCTGGGTCAGATGATGCCTCGAAGGGCTGTTCGTGTAACTCTACCTTATCAGGCTCACACTCGAACGGTCTCGAATTAAGGCGGCTTTACACCGGACAGAATTTTTGTTCTTGACACGGTAGACGATCGAGATTCGTGGTTAAGCACGATCGTCGCGCGACAACCGGTGAACTCCGACCCGAGTCGAGTCGCCTTAGAAAGCTGGCCGTACGCAAACGTTAAAGACTCTTTAACCGGAGGGCTGCTGAACAGCGAAAGGGAAGAGAAAGGGAGGAGAAAGAGCGGAGAGAGAGAGAGAGAGAGAGAGAGCGAGAGAGATCGAGGATAGGCGAGTGTTCCACGCGACTTTTGGCGCGTGCGCACGCGTGCACGCACACGGCCGTGCCCGTCGAGCGTGTGCTACGCCAGTGTCAAATAAAGAACCCATTTCTAACGAGACGTAGTCTCAGCCCTGAAAAGATCACACCCAATTTTCGCAATTTACGAAAAACTTTACGATTTCTCGGATTTTTATAATCGTTTTCCCTTAACGAGCCACCATCGGTCAAAATGAGCAATGATCGAAAAAAGGAAAGAAGAAAGTGGTAGGCTTAGTGTTAACTACTCCTAGCTGTCATTTATCAAAATTCAAAGAATATTTTATATTCCGTTAAATATAAAATAATATAACGATAGCTGAAACACCGAGCTAAAACAATTCTATCCATCGATTTCCAAAACATTTATTTCCACGTTATTATCAAATTATCATCGACTTGTAGCAGGAAATAGTTACAGGAAATGATGAATTTAAATACGTAAATGTATTAGATACTCGAAAGACTGTTGCCTATATGAATAATAGATTTGCACTTAGGATCTGCTTTTTACGTTGCTTAGGCTCAATTATTAAGCTCGGGTAAGTAGGTCTAAATAATACCTAGTTTCTCGTTCGAATGTAGTGCAAAAATTACGTTCGAGTATCGTGACCTTTTTTTCCTTCGTTGCTTTTCGCTCTCTTTTCAATTTTGGGTAGTTCCGTAACGAGCGAGGACAGGGGCGCAGTTTTATCGTGGAATTTCGTTGTCAGCTTATCAGAATTTCAACGAATAGACGCCGGAACCACGAGTTACGAACCGTTCAGAAAACGTCCTTCCATGGACGTTACTTCCGTCGTATTTCGGGACTGGCGGGCTTCCATGGATTGCAGCACGCTGCACGGCTTGGTCATTGCCCGTATTTTGCCATCTGCTACCGTGGAAGCGTGGCTGCTTGTTTCATTTTATTCCAGCGATACTAAAAACTACGAATACCCCGCGTGCCACCATTCCGAAGAACTCTTCCATGTAATCGGTTATTCGGATTACTATTACATGAGTAATGTCAAGAATACACGCTAAATAATCATGAATCTTGTTTCGAAAGCCAAAGATAATCGCGAACCATGAAGAAAGAATTGAGGAAGCGAAAACGACAGGTTCACAGACATGCGACGACTCAATAATTCATGACCACTCCGAAGATTCGATCTAATTCCTGCCAGTCTCGTGTCTTCCGGTTCCCCTTTTCATTAGCTAAGATGAACACGATACCATTTCATCTAATAGCACGTTGCCAGTGCCAGTAACGCGATACAGGCCGTACATCTCCCGTGGAAACAGTTATATTTCTCCATTGGATAGACCAGGTTGGACACGCCTACGAGCTGGCCCTATTTCGACCAAAGATGCTCAGACCGCTTCAGAAATTCGCCAAGAGCCGATCAGACGCTTTCGTGAACTCTTCGCGTTCCTAGCATCGCTATCGCCGTCCTCCCGCGACATGCTATCCATCCGGATATGGATTATCCAATCCGACCGCAATTTCTCCCCAGAAAATTCACTAGACTATCGCCGGAGCGTCGCGATTCCTCCGAAGAGAACGGCTCGAGACGTTTCGTCGTTCGAAACGGTGTCGAAAAATCGAGCACATTCGAGGGCGTTCGTTCGCCAGGAAGAATCGTCAGGTTGGCACTCGTCGAGGATGAATAAAATTTGCCATTCGAGTGGGGTGGATGCCACCGAAATAGGAACGAGAACTCGACGCTCGGCGTTCAATGAACCGGATTGAAATACGATTGCCGAGCGACGATTCGGGCGAATCGCTAAAAAATTAAGCACGTCCCGGTTCCGGTCGATCGATAAGCGGAATTTCGGCAAATATTACATAATTGACGAGCGCGTCTGCGAGCGGACAGAAAATTCTGCCCGGTTACTCGCGCGCAACGCTCGCTGTCCTGTCCTCAGCGTGGTTCCAGTAGTCAGAGACATCGGAACGATCGCCTGGTTAATCATTTAATTCCGTCTCGAGCGGGAACTCGAATATGTAGGTACTATACTACCGAGTAGTACTCTTCGGTATCGATCCGGACTGCTTCAACGAGATTCGCGAAACGCGCGAATCGTTCGTCGAAACTGCCAGAAGACGAGTACAAACGAAGAGGGACACGAAGAAGGAAGGAAGGTGGAGAAAGAGAGAAATATA
>NIJG01000099.1:1331526-1344370 GCA_002201625.1 Euglossa dilemma | reverse complement strand
ATATACATATATATATATATAGAGAGAGAGAGAGAGAGAGAGAGAGAGAGAGCGAAGAAGAGAAATGTAGAAAGGGTGAAAGCGAGAGTGAGGGAGAAAGAGAAGCATAGAGAGAGAGAGCAAGAGCGCGATCTCCCGTCCTGACTTCACGTGGCTTCTATTGATTTACTACGAGGCGCTGCTTTTGCGAAAGAACCGCAAAGTCTCGTAGTGAAAAGTTCGCCGGCGATCGATCCGCGCTGTCAGTCGGAATCTCCTCGTAGCCGTGTCGTCTCGTGTATAGTCACGCTAGCACTGCAACAGTCTGCTCCAACAGTTCAGTGACACAGTGCACTATACGACACACCGCTTTAGCCTGGCTTCAGGGAATCGACACCGGCTGTTTCCGGAACCAAAGAACGCGTCAGCCTGTCACCACACGCTTCCCGATCGAGCACGTCTTGTTTTTCCATCCTACGACACGGGAATATACTTTTTCTCACATCCTTCTCTAATTATTCTTGTCCATCGATCAAAGGAAAATAAAATACAGCTCGATGATAAACGACCTTTCGATAAAACGAAAAATTCCAACGGGTTATAATGCCACTGTCTCCCTCTTTCTCTGTCTATGTATCAGGCTATCTGTCTTTGCGACGTTGTGTATAAAAATTTGGGAAATTTCGGGAGAAAATCTCAGCGAGAACGCGAGGCATATTCGGCAACGTGATAGCATTGGTCAAAGTGTGTCAAAAGATCGCGTAAGAGTTCACCTGCCGTCAGAGGGTGGAAAGCACCAAGGACAAGCAGGCGAGAAAGAGAGATCGAGTAGCGGAAAAATCGAAAGATAGAGAGAGAGGGAGGTGTAAGGGAGAGAGAGAGAGAGACAGAGGCGAAGGGGTGGAAAAATGAGCAGGTCGCAGGCCGCAGGGCGTACGGGCTACATCCGTACCTCCTTACTTCGGCAAAATCAATAACCTGTTTGGGGGTGTAGGAGAGAACCTAAGGAGAGAGGCCATAGCACGGCACCGCCGCACTAAGTAGCACGAGAGCCAGGTGTGTTATAAAATACGTACGCGAATGTCCAGGTGCGAATGTCGAAGGCGTCTCTCCCCCGGAACGCTCGTGGTAGTACGTCGGGCAGAGAAGCGTGTAACCGGCACCACCCCCGAATGTCCTGGCACCTGCAAACGTCGCTGGGTATCACTGGCGAGCCTCCGCCGCGAGTCACGATCGGTTCGAATTCGTTAACGGTAAACGTACCACGGAGAACACCTTCAGACACGACCGGCGTTCACTGTCTAACTCGGCGAATTTGCCCGAGATTGCCGAGAAACTTCGCTTCAGCTCCAGGCACGAGCTCACCGCACGCACCGGTATACGATATCAACGAGGATTCTTCCAAATCTTCTCTCTCCGGTAACTCAGAATCCTGCGACGATGACACTGTCAGCAGAGGTTTCCCCCTCTCGCAGCCTTTCTCCTGTTATCATTGCCCACCACCTCGCGGATACAGAACGAACGTCTCTCGCTCCCGATCCGAATCGCGCGCTCTTCCCTCCACCGAGAACTCACCACCCCGGCGTTTCTTCGAATAAAACAGAATTATCCGCGACGTTGCGATCATTCGGTCCACCGAGCGGACTCGGGTCGGCCTCGGCGCGCGACTTTCCTCTCACGCGAATGCCGCCCTTTCGCCGCAGAAACTCTGGCTAAAAGACAGAGAGAAACGCGGCACAACGACACGCGTTTCAAGTTGTCGCGGCTGTGGGGCGCGGACCACTACCTCGACGAGCCTCCCGGATCGTTGGATAAAACTCGGTGGGGCCGTTCCGGTCGGCGTGCGAACTCCCCACTCTCTCGCTCTGCCCCCACCACGTCCTGCACCCCCACCACCTAGCCACTCATTCCTCCCGCTGCCCCCACCCACGACGCCCTCACTACCACTCAGATCGAGTCGCGTCGCCGTCACCCTTCGACCCTGTAGGGTGCGCGAGCGCACCACCACCCATGCCGTGCCGTACCGTAGGCTTCGGTCATGCACTTCGCGTGTGTCGTTAGCAGCGTTGTCCGACCGCGTCACTCGACCCAACGTGTGTGATTGGGGATGGAGATTAGGCGATGCTGCGTCACGAGGCTCGTTTCGGCAAGGAAGCGTCGCTTGACCCTGGCCCGTCCTCGCCGATCGGCCGCGACGAATTATGGAAATATTTACGCGCGCGCTAGCGATCGGCCAGTAGAGATACCAGACGGATCGTGATATCCGTTCTGTTACGCCGAGTCGGCGCTTCTCTTCTCGATGATCGCCGGATTCGGCAAAGATTTACGCTTGTAACTCGTGAAATATTGGCCCGCCGTGATAAGGTCGCCTAGGGGATGGAGATTGATGGCAGTGCGCCGTGATCTTCCCCGCTGCTACGCTTCCAATCTACGCTCCGTCGTTAACGAATTCGTATTTGAGTTTATAGGGGGATAAATTTTCTCCTACACGGCTGCGTCTCGGGTTTCGGGCAACGATCGTAAAGTGAGAATTGTTTGGGTACAGTCGGTCTTTTGACGATGTATTAATGATTTTGGGGAAGAGCGAACCGAGTTCATAATAGGGTTCATAGATTCTCTATTCGAAATTCGATTCTTTGAATTACTTTGCGTCTTTTCGGATAGTCGAGAGATTTTTTATATCTTTCTCCCACTGTAAGGACTTCTTCGAGATTTAAATACTCGAGCATTTCACGTGGTTAGCATGCTATTTTTATCTTCTATTTAATATCGCGTTTCATATTTTATTTTTTGGTCACAACAATTTCCTTTTAAATACGAATTTAAATTTACCTTTCGTCTCCGCTTACCGAGGTAATTCCATTTTCACATGTTAAACAATCCTTTGCTCCTAAATGTCGCAAATTGCAAGTTTAATGCGCTTTCGTTTCTCTAACACGCTTTAACATCGAAACATCTGAGCGATATATCGAAACACGCTTTGCTCAAGCGTTTATTTTTATTGCCTCAGTCTTTCCTCGCTTTTATCACGTTTTTGCAATAATGAACTCCTGTTTGCTATATTGTCTGTTGATACAAGATCTCTCCCATTCGTAACTGACATTTACAGACTCCTGTGGCTAAATACTTGGAAAATTGTAAGGAAGTTAGGACAAACTTTCTTTCTTTAGGCCTTCGTGTGTTCTTAAGAAGTGTAACTTCTTAAAACAAGTAATTTTACAAAATATTCGATGTCATAATCGTTAATAAGTCATACTATTTTACGTTGTACCGCGCTTCTTAATGAGGCACGATTCATGAATTTTCTTTTTAAATGCTTACTTTTTATTATAATTTATCTCGCATTTCCATATGCGTATGGTACAACAAATTCCACAAATTGGCTAAATCGTAACTTTAAAATTCTATACCTCGGGCCCTTATAAAAAGATGACAGATAAGTTCCATCCTATTAGTAAATTCTTGATACAGCGAACAGTAAACGTCTCGCGGTACATTACATATGAATATTTATGAACAAGAATATTATGCGATCAATTTTTAATAAACAGAGAAACACTAACTACTAATTAAAATCGTGTATTCTACTGCATCTATCGTAAAAATAATATTCGTAAAAATAACATCTCCCGATCGATAATTCAGTGCATAAACTGTGAACAAAGTTTGTGAAATAATGTATTTAAACCCTAATTGTATCTTAATAACTACAGTTTACGATGAACTTGTAAACAATGTTAAGAGAACATGAAAATAAATGAACCCCATTAATATTAGTCGTTCGTGATACATGAGATCATAATTCCACGGCGCAGACTCTTTCATTTACAGCTCAAATAGGCCAAAATAGAAAAAAGTTCGGCTTTCTATACAAGGAAGACTTTGTTTGAGACACTGTGTGTATTGCGCGATGGTACTCAGCCATATGTAACTCGCGTGATGGTCCGCTCTCTACTTTTTTATCACCAGACACCTGACATAAAATTTTTTACTATTATTTTATTACCACCGTATCTCAGCACACGTTCATGTACAACCTGATTTTTAGAAATGTATAAAAACCGGCGAGACAATAGCTGTCCTCGTATACAATGGAGGTAACAAAACAGCGTATGCTCTTCATATAAAATTCGATGAAGTTTACGGGTTGCGAAGAAAGTTTACATTTTTGAGTTAGAGGGAATAATTTCTCCGGTTATACGACTCTGATCGATTACTCTACACGAAATTTAATTCGCAAAATTACACGAATACCCTTATAGGAAAAAAAAGAAAATTGGGTATCTAATATATTTCTTCTACCGACAGAATATCAGATGATAAGAGAAAAAAAGATTTGAACACAGACAGGAGTTTGAATTAGACTTCGGAAAATGGGAAAATGACGATCTTTCGTTTAATAAATTTTATAAGATATTAACAGTACCTGGTTTTTGCCTTCATTCTATTAATTTTGTTTATGAACGGAGATTTAACTTGTTTTTATGAAAGAAGTGTTCGATAATCACGCTCCACGACAGACGACGTAAATCACAGGTACACCTATATCTTTAACCAGGATAAGACTTTATCACAGCATCTCAGACGTGTGCGAGACGTTTCAACCCACTTCGATTTAGAAAAATCTATAAAACGTGCCGTGAATACCTTTTACATCGAGAGACTAATATTAATCTTAATTCTAAGATATACGGTTAATAGACGAGATTTTTAGGGAAATGGTTATTCAAAAATAAACGATCTGTAAATAATTTTTCTTATTTATACGTAACCATTAAATATTTTTAATCGCGCCATTACAAAGTTTGGCTATGCAAAATAATTCTATCGTCTATTTAAGTTCTGTGCCAACTTTTTAATTCCTTCCGCGAGAAAGTTTGGAAAGTACTCCGAGTAGAGCAGGTAATTTTCTGAAATGACAAAGGTTGCAATTTTAATCTTAAATGATCATTGATTATAAAAACCTATCAAGCGATATAAACATGTGAACCTTCTGTGACACCATGTGTAATTCTTTCCTCTCGCTTGCCATTCCATTATTCTAATAAAATAATTCGTCTATCGCAATGATCCATGTTTAACTGTTGAGTCAAAAAAGAAAAGAATTTTAAGCACTATACGATTCTTTCTCTCGTAAAGGAGAATTCCGGTTTCAGGAGATCAAACTTAATCGAATTGGTCGATCGATGCTGGTGGTTCGACTTCAGATCGAACAAAATGCTGCGACGATATCGGCCAGATGTCTTGATCGGCATTTAGATGCAAATAGAACACACCCCATGAATTTAAATGGAAACTGCGACAACGGAATATAGCAGGCAATAAGTAGGATGTTTAATTAGACCAATGAAATTGTCTACGCGTTCGACTGGAACCCAATTTCACGGGAATAAAAGCTACGACTCAAGTCGTTTGGAATTAATTGTTACGCTGAACGTGAAATAATTTGTTATACACGTGTCTCGGTATATTATATTCTTCAACATATTTTCACATTTTATCTTCCGAGTTAACCGCGCTTGGTAAACCATTCATCATATTACGCGATACTTGAAGCGAAACAAGAGCGCCGGTAATGGTTAAATCATACTCGTAAATTATAGTCCTTAGAAATACGAAATATTTCTTTTAACATTCATTAACATTTATCGTTCGTATCTGTAAGGATCGTGTAGAAGTGGCTTAGAAAAGTCAGAGTTCATGTTACAAATAAAGGAAAACAAATACAGCGTGTTCTTTTCATCTCATGGCACAAATTAAAAATATATTTTTGTTCGATTTGAAAGTGGCAGTAACAATTTGTATTCATATTTTTTATTTAAAATTATAAGGAGGAACAAGCTACTTCACTACTAAAGTACCTTTAAGCGAATAATCAGCTACATGATTCAGAAGTTTAGAAATTCTTAGAACGCACTGGTTAAAAATCAAACCAGTGACACGTATAACACAAAAAAACAATAATAGAAATAACACCAGATCACTACATTAACCATATATTCTTATATAAAATTAAACGACAAACACTCGTACGGCCAAAAATTAAATGAAACAAGCAAAAAAATATTCTTATCATTCCTCTGTCTACTTTTATTACACCCTGAAGAATAGAATCCAGCTTGTCAACTGTAGGATAATTTTATATAAAGACTCTGTACATCTTTCACCGGTGAATATTCGTTGTAAATATATCTTAGATCCAAAAGAGTTTAAGAATCAGCCTCGACGAAGGCACGAAGGCACTTACATCTTTTCTTCGAAACTGCCGATAATATTCGACAGTTTCGTACACAACCGGCTCTTTATTTCGGCTTCCATTATTGACACTCGTTGCATACGAACGGGAAACGAACGGCAGGATACAGCAGTCGGCGCACGCGGCATGTTCACTCGTGCAAAACACCCAGTCGACGTTTTCTTTCCCCTTTTTCCAGGGTCGCCGTTGGTGTTCTTCGTATTCAGCACCCCAGCGGCAGACGTCGCCGCTGCAGCGTGACGATTTAAAGCGTCGCGATGCGGGCACCAGGATTTCTCGAGATCTCTAGACCTACCCGGCGATCGCACGAATAAACGGATCGACTGAAATCGAATTACGCTAGTACCACTGCTATACGAACATCCGTTATAAGAGCACTTTATTATATCAGAGGTTTATAAACATTTTCACTCGCGACCTCCTATTCCTCAAAGAAAATTTATCGCGGCTGCATACACACGGAGACACGCGAAGGAAATAAACAAATGAAACGTTAACTGTTAATGATAGAAATTTTGTTTTAAAGTCGCGCAAGTGTGAGATTGAAGTAATTAATTCCATTTCTCAACCCTTTTTTTTATTGTTTTGCCATGGTAAATTTTTTGTGTTTAAAATAAATTATATGTAAATAGAACTGTTTTCGCCAAAGTAATAATTAACCTTTTCATTTAGAATATATTCGAAGGGTGAAAATTTTAATATTTCGAAATGGAATATTTGTGGTTTGGACCGGTTTCATATTCATCATTACTATTAAGAAACTGAAACGTGGAGAACATGCAAGAAATTTGATAGGAAATTAACGATAATTGCGTTAGAATGGAAGTTTAAACCATTATTGTCTCTTTTTGATTTATTATTCTGTGAATGACGTCATTTACAAATAAACTAGGTATTAAATGAAGCTAAGCTTGAACCTTCTGTCGTATAGAAAAATTCTTTTACGCGAGTACATTTGTCTCTCGGTTGATTCATATAATGGAGTTTCTGCTATAATGAATTCTTAAGAAGAGCTTAGATTTATCGTTCTCCAAACACGACGTCACGTTTCACTGTGATCGCAACTTCGCGTGTTCTTTCTGGATATTTCACACTTGAATTACTCCTCGATGCAGTCGGTTTAATTTTGTTTAATTTAATAGAATGCGGTTTCGCACCGTTGGTTTCGGAAAAATTCGCCGAGTGTCGGTCTATTTTTTGTTGCTCACATTTCGTCCTAGTTTGGACCTCCAGATGCAGTAAATTGAATAGTCGCATTTTTTAAAGTGAAAACTCAAGTTTCTTGGAACATTCAATGAAGTCGTAATAATTTCACGCTGCATATACCAGAAATTGTCGAATTCAACTTGAAAATATTCGCGATAAAATTATCACGTCGCCATGATTCGAGAATATTGAAAATATAACCGATATAACTGCTCGAACGGAGAAGAAAAAATAAAAAGAGATAGAAATTACTGTTACTCTTTACATCACATCGTATTTACTGGAAACATCGAGTTTCCAACCTTTTTCCGATCAAACAAATTCTATCTGTCCGTTAATGATGAAATATATCAAATTTCATCTTCTCATTAATAAATTTTCATCAGTAACGCGTTAAACACGAGGCGAGATGAAACCTATTACTTTTCGCGTTAAAACGTATATACATTCAGTTGTATTATACGGTATGGCCAGAAATAGATAGCTTGAATGCAGCTGCATTAAGGGTGGAAATAAAACGCCCTAGTTGCATCCTGCAAAATTTAACACGAACTCCGTAAACACTCGTACTTGCGACTTTTAATTCATTTTTCTCTTTGTCACGAAAACCTCCGACCCAAGAAACTTTCCGAGAATCCTTTAACTTTAAAAAGGGCATGCACACTCGTCCAGCGAACAACACCCTACACGCTGCTCTCCCTTTTCGTTCAAGCCGAGTGCGATATATGAAGAATAAAAAATTCGGGATACCCGGTATTCTCACCCCGAAATCTTTTTCCGACACGCGAGGGAAAAAACCGAGTGAAATTCGCGTTAACGAGATCTGCGAGATGCAAAATCTAAGTTGCAACGGCGCTCGGTCCAACGATCTTCGCAAACAGCTTCGAAACTCGTGGTCCCAAGGAAGACGGCGTGTCCAGAAGAGAAAAGGGGCATGGATGAGAAACAAAAGCGTCTGGTGTCTTCCAGCAAAGCCCAATTTTACTTCAGCGCGACCAGGAACTTCGCCCAAGTATTCTCCTAATTATGTCCCCTGGTGGCGGAGCTTAAGGATGACAATTGCAAAGCCAGTTATACCTTGATGGCTCAACGGCCTGGCCAAGTATTCCACGCTGATCTTGGTTGCTTTAAGTCGAGGCATTCGCCTTGGATGAGAAAATCCACCCCAACGGCATCTGAATATTGCAACCTCATCCACTTCACGTTGCCGACTTACTCCGTCTACGTGTAAAAGGGTTGTCCCTAGGCTTTGAAGATCAAGAGCGTTTCAACGTGCGCGCATGAGAAACACTGGTTATTACGAGAGTAAAAAGAAGTCAGCGAGGGTCGTACGCGGGGTGCAAGAGGAAAATATTATTCGGGTTGGGTCTGTCGCGTTTTCTGCGCGACAGGATGCATATCTATGCAGAGGTTTGAACTCAGGTGGATGGAACGACGTGTTCGTATCGAGGTTCTGAGGTAGTTGCAGCATCTGCTGGATTTAATCATTTTAATGTCCCATTAAATCTCTTAGTTTTCTACGTTTAATCTAATCCCAACGATATTTCGAATTAAAGTATGTGTATTCATTTTTTTGGGTTTATATCACAACCTTCGTGCGAAATTTCGATTATATGAGATCTGAGTTATAGATCATAGATAGAGAATCAGATACAAGTGTGGTTAGGTAGATGGATCGACTTGTTTGTATTCAGGCTTTGTTGGTATGTATTGGAGAGTTAATCTTTTTCGGTGTATAATTTCATTTCCGAATATTCACTCTGATCCTGTGCACTGTATAATTTATTTTTTACCCGTAAGAAATTACAACATTAGCAAATATTTCACCCGATAAACTATAGTTACAGAACGAAAATTTGGAGCACATGACGATACAGGGGGCGAGGAATATCAGTGACCTATAATTGAAAGTACTACATAAAAGACAGGAACCCAGATAAAGTCACGCAAAATCAATTTTGCCAGAGCTCACGTAAAACGGTAACAAAATTAATTAAAAACCCCTTATCTGTTCTCCGGGCAAACGTTTCTTCATTGTGTTGCACGAAATCAAAAAACAAAGAGGGACGAAAAAAAATTGGAAAAAGGAGAAAGAAAAGTATTTACCCATTGGAAACAAGCGTGATGCGCAAGATGGGCGTAATCATTTTTGGAATTCCGATAAAAGTTCGACTAGCAATATTTTACACAAGTGTACATGGAAGACTTCTTGCAAACCGATTCGACTGCGATCTAAATTGGATTCGGTCAACGAATTTTTACGATAGCAGCTTTATCAGTGGCACATCGATGTCAACTTTCGCGAATATTTGTCCGGTGAGAGCGAAGTTGTTTCGTACAACAAATGAACTAGACCGGGAATAATAGGTAACGACCGCAATGGCTTTTGCAAAACCGACCGAAGGATGAAACATCGAGCGTTTCCGTAGAAACTGGCGAAATAGTGAAATTTGAAAGCATACGAGTGACGGTTGTACGCATTGAAATGTGTAGACAACATACCGACAAATATTGAAAATGCAATATCGAAATATAAATTCCTTTTTCATTATACTCTGTTTATCTGACGTCCGATTTTAATGAAACGATCTTGCTTATTTATCGAAATTTAACTTTTCGTGGATTTCATATCGTAAAATGCATCCATCTCATTCATTAGCAATATGAATATTGAAGTCTCTAAAAAAAAGATAAGTAAGGAAAAAGGAAAGAAACGCAATTGACTGAATTCCATGGTGTATCGAGTTTAAACTCGAATTACAGTATCACTCTGAAATTAAACGGAAGATTACACTTGATACTTTTGAAGTAGCCAAATTACCAAATTTTCAAATTCCTTTATTGTCAAAATTTGAAACTATCAAATCGTTGAACTCTGAAATTTTCACAGGTCAAGTGAAATTCTAAATTCTTGTCAAGTTCTAACAAGAAAATGTATTAAAAACGGAGGATCATAGCATTTCTATAAATATATTCCAATAAGAATTTAATCGTATTTTTCATTAATCAATGAAAATTTTTTCCGTTATCAGTGGAAGTAAAAATTATTTTAACGTGTTAAACTTCAACAGACAGCACTGTTCTCGTTTAGTATAGGAAAAAAATTGGTTTTAAGAGCGAAAATTTCTAAAATTTTGCCGCATTTAGGCACATCGACCCCGCTGTGCGCCGGTTAGCTTCAATCAGTTAAGAAGCAAGGGAAACTATGAACTTCACGTTGGTGCTAGCGTTCAACGGACGACACCGAGGACGAAAGTCATGCAGATTTCTCTGAACAATGAAAATCAATTCGACAGAAACGTCGACGCTTCCGCGAATCGAATTTACAAAGCACGTTTACGAATAGGTTACGCGAGTGTAAGTGGCGTGAGAGAGTTCCACAATTTTGATTCAAATAGCAAGCTGTATGTTGTTACCGTTCGGTATACGCTCGCGTCAGACGTTCGCCATGCTTGCGGAAATCTATACGGAATCTCCGGCGACCTATTACATTTCCAAATCAGAAACAGCAGGCCTCGACGATGGTAGTCGATAATAACGTTTATTTACCATCTTGCTGCTAAATCTCGAACAAAGCATTTAAAATTCTAATTACGGTGCCATTCTAGCGCGCTGAAAGTTCGTTCATAAAATACTCGAGTGAAATATCCTAGGATATACCGGTGAAATATTTTCCTATCTAGAAACATGCTTCCTCCTTTTCTCAAAGTTCTCTCTACCATTTCGAGTTTACCCGTTTCGCTTGAATTTAAGATTTACAATAGGATACTCGCGAAGCCGGTGTCGCGAATATTGACGAAGATTGCAACGTGTAAATAACTCGATATATGCTAATTATACAAAGGAACCGTTGTAACAAATAAAACGCAAATAAGGAAAGCTGACACGAGTCGTCGACGATAGTCATTCCAATCTGTTACTGTGTATTCATCGTATCATACGAGGAAAATCGTCGCAGAGCACAATTTCCCATAGAGCGAATTCGCAGCACACGTAACATATGAATCACGTTATACAGGAATCTACTGTATATTAGTTACACGAATACACGTGTATCCACGTAGACATGATCTCCAGGCCATACGGTTCACGCCATTCGACCCAAAAGTCTAGGACCAAACAAGCTCGTAATGCAAACCGAAGCTAGTTAATGCAAGGACACCGTGCGTAGACTCGAACGATCAATCGAAACGCATTTCAATGAGCTTCGAGGTTCATTTCGAGGTTGATCCCGCTGTTCATTGCAGGATCGAAAAAAGTGCCGTGGAAGGTGGGAGAGTTATCAGCGCTGGGACCACGGAATGCAATTACGCGTGGGGTCACATTCGCTCCGCGCCTTCAAATTATTAATCATGGATCCGCATGCAAGTAGTTTCACATTACGTACTGAATTATCGGTTTTCATCTCAAACGGATTATCCCCACGCCGCAATTATGCGAGATTCCGTCTAGCACTCTCCACGAGAATTCCCTTATAAAGTCATGCCGGAATCTATTCCGTCTCGTATTCAGCCCCGACCAACTACTAACCGTTAAATCTCTGCCCTGCTCGTCGATCAATTAATAACTAACGCTCGCACGGCTTCCCTGATGGATTTTCTACAGCAGCCACACGGTGTTCTTTGTCGAATCCGATAACAACGGGGATTCAAGAGAGATCGCGTAGCGAAAGATCTCGCGACGTGCTCCGGTTGGATGACATACGACACGCGAAAATGGAAGAATCGATGAATTCGATGCATAGCTGTCTGCTATGTGTCATAAATCGGAGACAACGGTTATTTCTGTATGGGGAAGTTGGACGGTGCAGGGAGACGTGGTTGCGAGAGATTTATTTAGTGGGTGGAAGACTTTGTATTGTTTGGAGTTCGCGAGAGGTGTTAATTGTACTGTAACAGGATCAGGAGAGGTCGGAGCGACGAGAGTATCGTGGGAGAGTTGCTTGGATGTTTGGAATTATACCTTTAATTGTATCATGTGTTGCGTGAATACGTGTAATTGGCTTAGCGTTATTAGTGCTAAAACTACCGTGGCTGGGTATTTGATCGTCTGAATGACCGGTCGTTGTAGATGAAGCAGAGTTCGAGTAAGGTATTATCTTTGAATGCAATGGTTTTCACAGGGGTGTGAGAAGACACGGAATTGGAAATGATATGTGGGAGATGGTGAATTCAATTGGGAACTGAAGAGTCTTATCATAGATTTCGTGCACATTGATGTGTAGGTACTTAGATCGAGATGCGAAGTAATCATATATTAGTTAACGATGGTCCAAAGGTAATAATGTGACTTTAAATGGAATAATTAAGTCAAAAAGAAGAGAAGCGTATATCGAGAAATTAACTGTACGTATGATTTGCCTTGATTGGAGAAGATTACGATCGTTCTAGAATACATTTAATT
>NIJG01000099.1:1200666-1331340 GCA_002201625.1 Euglossa dilemma | reverse complement strand
AGTGAAATGTTTAAAGATATATAATTTACGAAGAAGCAGACATTCAAACTATATCTTTGATACTAGTAATAACGGGATTAATACTAGTGTGCTGTTTTCATTTTTAATTATTATTGGTTTAATTGTTACAAGCAACATTTCCCTTTAAAAATTGAAAAATAACGAAATGTCGAAATGATCAATCACCTAATAACTACAACACGTTAAAAAATTAGAATGAATAAAAAAGCAGCATCATTTATTACCGATCATCGAAATCGGTTTATCAAAATCACTTCATTTTCCTATCAAAGCAATTGAACAATTTTATAATAAATTATTAAGAGAAATTGTATAATCACGCGAACACAAGTGCGTAATTATCAATTGGTAAGAGAGCAAGGAGTTAATAATTATAATAATATCTCACATTCTGCAGTTCGTGCAACGATAATTTTATGAAAATTTTATACTTATACAGTATTTTAATTTTTAATCTGTATTTAATTATTTTTTTTTACAATTTTTTTATATTTAATAATTTTATCGCTTCATTTGCATTTATTCGGATATATATTTCAACTGTTTCTACTTTCTGTAATATTCAAATAAGGTGATATTAAAATTCGCGCGAAAAAAAATTTACGACGTCGTTATTACCGTTGCTTTCGGATAAAATCACTATCTCTTAGCAGTAACCTCAGATGGTGTACAAAAGGATCATTGTACGTGAGATTGTACGAGTGAACCATTCTGTTTGCTACGAACCTGCTTGCAACAGATGTTCGAAATGATAGCCATAAGCATCCGACGTAATCATGAAGGGAACACGATGATGCGTTCGCATCGTGCATAGTTTTTAGTCGTCGTTCGGTTGCGTGCCCTCCTTGTTGCTTTTTATTTCGTTCGCCTTTTCACGAAAAGGCATGCTAACGGGTTTTAGTTTGATATTTTCAGCCGCTGTGCCTGAAGCTTAGTTTGAATAGAGCACTCTTTAATTTGGTCATAAAGAAAGTGTAATCCATGATACCTAATGCGTTTTTGAATTAGGGGACTTGAGAGTTTGAGAGGCTCTTGAGATATTCATGGCTTGTAAAATACTGCTACTTTACTCTGGATGCCATAAATTTCTTCTGAAACACCAGTGTCTCTATTTTATGTAATAATTGTTCCGATATTTTTTTCTTCTTCAAAACGTATGGAAACAAGAGCGCAGTAATTCCGCAAGTAGAAGTGTTTAATTGCGAATAAATAAGTATTTCACTTATCAACGTATCAAGCAACACGGCATTTCGCTAAACAAATACATCGCCATCATTGATATTAGCAAGTGTACAACGACTTAAAACCAGGTCCCTCGGCGAGCCATGATGAGGCTTGAAACTATCCTAATCCAAGCATTAATACTTATATCTATAAGTCATGCTAGATTCCCAATGCCCAAAAGCGATTATTTCGAAATTTAGGGTGAATTACAGATTGTGATATCCAATCTACGTTTACCAAAATCTAGAAGAGATTTTCCATCCAGTACAATCCAGGATACTCCGTGAGTATTTCAGAATCGTTTCGAACTTGCAAGCTCGTTTCAAGGAAAAATTAAAAAACGAAAAATTGTTTAAAGTAACCTAGCGCATCATGGAAGTTACCTACTTAACTATTCAAAGTATTTCATAGCGTCTACTAGGTGTTCAACCCTTGGTCCGAATTTGAGAAATTCACTCAACCGAAAGTAAACGTGTACGTGCTGAAAATTGACAGTTAATTTACAGGACTAATACAAGATTGAACCGTTTCAACTGTGATTCAATGCGTATTTATGCTTACGGCACAGATTGGGGTCCAGCAAACCGGAAGACATGCTTTTCCGTGTGCACTCCTTCATCAAGGCTGCGTCAGCTATCCTAAATATCCACGATTCCCGCTCACAGGTTTCCGGCTCTTCAATTAAGAAGATTGGCAAACTCAGATAGATAATTACATGTAAATTGATTTCCTAGGCAAACGTACACATTAATTCCTAGTAATCCGTGATACGAACAATGCTAGCGCAAACATCACCGTTTGGTACACGGATAAATGGCCCGAGTTGTTAATTGACCGGCATTGATTACCTCGTCACCTATCCACGAATACAGCTTTTCAACTTCTAACTTCGACCGATCGAGCGCAGTGTATTTGCGTAATAATTGCCTTAATTGCTACGACTGACCTTTGAAGTTGCCTTTCGAAGTTACTCGGTCGACTAGCTTCGAGAATCAATCTCGAGTCAAATATAATTTCGCAGAAACAAGGAAAACGGCAATATCCAACTGCAGGTAAGCGGAGACGACAGTGTAAGCAAACGAACATTGAGAGCAAGCGAGTCAAACTACACAGGACCGAAAGCTAAGTAGACAAACAGAATATCGGGTGAAAAAGAAACTATATTGGACAGAAGTCCTTTCTCTTTGCAGCTTCAATGAGAAGTGACGAATCCAAGAATGGAGGACATGTGGTGTGTACAAAGCAACCCGGTTGCATACTGGAAACAGAGTTATTCTTTGTTCCTTCCTCTTGTTTCTCGTATACAGGGCATTTCGAGTGAAATGTTTAAAGATCAACCTGAAAGACTAAATTTCGAAATTGTGATAAGAAGGAAGATATTAATAAGAGAGTAGAATAAGAGTTGTATGATTTATCCGTTATAGAAATGCAAGTGGACTAAAAAGTTAATAAATTTATAATTAATAGTTAATAGATATTTTAAAAATTGTATTTGTATTTATATTTCTTCTGATATATATCTTTTTCTAAATATTCGTGTTACAAAAAGATCAGATCGAATAGAGGATAAATTTCCAAATTGATTATAAATATCCAGGGCTGTTTCAAAATTAATTAATAAATATTATTCGTTCTATCTGTGTAATATACATATCATTATATCTTCACTCGTATCGGTTACAGGATATCGTGTAATAATTTTGACAAATTTATCCAATTTTGTATGTTTACGCGTAGTTATATCGAACTACCTACGCTTCTGAAAATTTCTTCGAATATAATATAATATTCCTGGTGAATTAACATGATCCATAGCACACCTACGGCTTATTCGTTCGACAGTATAAACTATTTACAGTGGACCAAACACGATCGCCAGTACCACGCAACTGGAATAGTAATGCATGTTCCTGGAACCATAATGTTCCTGTTGTATGCGCTCGTTAGTATTCCGCTTTACAATGGAGTCTTCAACGAAAATAAACCCACCCCTAGTTCACATGAAACACGAAATATGAGGGACTTCTGCGTTTCCCAACTTGTCCTCTCCGATGATATGAGAGCTAATTTCTAATCGCAGATGGACAATTTCAAAGTGTGTTAAACTCGTACAACAAGAAAGAGCTTAATTGAAGTTCAATATGCCGTGCAAGGTAATCGCAATTATAATTCCCAATTATTTCCTAGTCAATTATAGAATCTATGCAAATTCTTAGATAGATATTAAATAACTATGATATAAATGAATCGCGATTAATTTTGACCGAAATTTGCCTAACTTTCTTCTGTACCTTTACCTAAATTTTCGTACAATAATTTATGTATCCTCGTTTAATGCCTAAACTTGAACGATAAATTAATAAGCTTCTGACTTTCTAAGTCGATTAATTGTATTTATTCTGAATATAAAAAGCTTTGCATGAATCGAACGCTTTGATAACGAATTTTGATAAAATTCATAAAGCAAAATTAATCACTTTGCCTGTAGATAGATAAAATATTACACGCAATCGTTTAATAAATCCGACTGTCGAATATTTCAAGTGAAACCGGGTTTTAGCATGGGAGATATAACGATAACGCCATAATTTCATAAGAAAGTAAGGGTAAAGGATAATAATTTAAAAAAATAATTCATCACTCTCCTGTATCAACCGCTGCTGCAAGCTCTTCTCAGTTTCCAGTCCATTTATCTCCACGCTGCGACTCGCTGAAAGCTATACTCCTCTGCTAAGCACAATAAATGCAACGCAAATAAACATGAACGAAAACGCGAAAGGCAAACAATCTATCACCATGAAAAAGTATCACCGTGACAAACCAGTTTCAAATCCGTTCCAAACATTCAACGGC
Source organism: Euglossa dilemma (assembly GCA_002201625.1). Taxonomy (NCBI): domain Eukaryota; kingdom Metazoa; phylum Arthropoda; class Insecta; order Hymenoptera; family Apidae; genus Euglossa; species Euglossa dilemma. Next base: position 1,327,242 of record NIJG01000099.1, on the reverse strand, counting down.
AAGCTCAAAGTGTCTAAACACCAATTAAGATCGACTAGTGCCATTTTCGCAATTGTCAACCAGCTTCGACGCGGCGAGCGAAAATTCCAGGGAAATTCGATTCGCGCAGCGTGGCACAGCGATAAATAAACACTCACCGGTCTAAATTGAAGAAAAACCCTTTCGGGAAATTTCATTCCACGGCAAATCGCTTTGGCCGATTGCACGTCCCTTTCAGCGTTCGTTTTAATTATCAACGACCGCGTGCACGGATCAACGCGTTCTCGTAGTAAGCGTTTTTTATTCGGTCCAAGTTCAAAAACAGTCGAGGATAATGGACTCGCGAGAGAAATTCGAAATTTCTGCTAGAAGTCAGCTGATCGTAGTCGGTAAGTTGGCTTAGTTGCCCACAGCTCAGAAGAAGTCACTTCGCTGTGACTGATCAGTAGATCCATTCGCTGCCAATCCTAAATTGCATGAAGTTATTCGCTTTGCCATTTCTCTTTTCAGCCTTATCGTTCATCTAAGTTTTATTATTCTCAAATAAATACACATATTTTGTCACGAATAACCATTTCCATATGTTGAGCTTTAAAACGGCATTTTTGTTCTATAATTATCCACCACCGCCATATATTTGGAGTACGAAGAGAGGACAATAGAGTTATTGTACAATCCAATTATAACTCCCTATAAAAGTACTAGAACTTGTAAGAACGAGGCAGTATCATGACGACTCTTGTAATATACACATAGAAACCAACTTAGTTTCGTATACACCACACACTCCCTTAAATAAAGACGTTGTTCAACATATTACAAAATAAAGAATACAGTCCACTGCAGATTCACCTAGTATTTCCTCAGTGAATCATACGTCACTACTGTTGACAACTAAGAACGACCTAGTGACGATACACGACATGTATAAAATCAAACACGAGTATACTCGTGGTTGAAAATAGAAATGCTACGGGACTAGATATCCTTTTTCTACTGACGAGTATATTCGTGGTTGGCAAAGAAAGGGTTAATCGCAAGTATAATGCCCACTCGTAAAGACAGGTGTGCATACGAGTCTTCTGTTGGCCAGTCACTCGGTATCTCTAACTTGAAACGTGTACGCAATGTGTGACAGAGAGAAAGGAAAAAAAAAATAGCCGTGTCATTGTGCCAGACTTCTTCCGAGCTTCGCATAGTAGCACCGTCTGACAAAGAAACGAAAGACACGTATTGTGCATGGCACGAGAGAAGCCTCGTGGAAAGAATGCAGGTCTATTGTGCGAGCCTTGTAAGAAGTCCTGCAACACGACGCAAGGATAGGAATACTAACGATAAGTCGATCGCACCACCTATCCATCTCACAGACTAACTGATATATCGTTTGATCGTTTAGTTTGATAATTAGTTTGGAACCGAATATGCGAAAATGCGATGAGACTTCTGCCTTTGAAGCAAACGCTTTTCGGTACTCGATTAACTTTTTCTGCGCTACATGTAGTAAACGTGTCCGATTATTACACGCGTGTATTACTGACGTCATTATTGAACACGTTCAAATTGCAATGAAATTTCCACGGGAGACATTTCGTTACGGAATTAACCGGAATTTGCGTGTTTAGCGACACACTGGCGGGGCAAACTTTAGCGCGCGCGTCAAATGGAAATTAATTAGATCATCGGCTTGTATAGATGAACGCGCGAACAAAGCTTACCTGAAGTTGCGTGTGCAGAAATTGGTAATTATAACGTGCCAGTTAATGTGATATTGATGTACGTTAGGAATCATGGATGGTGTGGTGAAATTTCGGAGACATTGGAAGGATAATGTTAGTCTCCTTTATCGTACTAGGTTGATAAACGGAAGAATAATATATCAGACATATAGTATATAGCACGCTACTAGTTATAATAACATAGTAAACGAAGCAATGATTGTTATATATAAAATATCAATACGTAATCATTATCTAATGAGAAGTTTGTCTCTTCTATCAATTCTATTTTATCTATCCTATCTAGAAATATTCTCCCATCTATCAAAACAGAGTATTTGAAATAATTCCATTCCAAAACCACCCTTTACACAGATCTTGACAAACGTCTTCAATAATTATTAACCTGTTTCACTTAGGTACACACGCTTCACAGTGCCATCGATAATATTTACAAAGCATTTAAACTCTAGAACTCTTCTACTCTCTTAGGCGGTAAGTAATCGAAGAACGAGCGACGACACGCGTGTACATCGTTCAATACGAACTTCCCGCGTTAATTAAATTATTCCTCCGCGAATCCTCGGCCGTCTTATAGCGATGCCTCTGGCAGAACTCCTGAATCCTTTGACATGCCTCCTTCAACATGTCCACGGGCACGGTGATGACCAGCCTCATGTACGACGGATAATCGAAGCACTGTGAAAAGAATGGAGAAGCGTGTAATCGACGAAAACGTCCAATCGAATGGGTGCTCGATTTATATCGCGTACCTGGCCGGGAAGGCAAAACACGGACTCCTCCATTAGCAATCGCTGCACGAATTCGAGGTCGGAATTAAATTCCGGAAAACAGGGTAGATCTATGTAAACCTGGAGAACCGATAGGATAATTTATAAGCTCAGACCGGTAGCGATTGGTCACCCTTAACGTTTAAATCGCGTCTGATTTTCGACTAATTAAACGAAACGTTCGCGCGGGACCTGTATCGATTGGCCCCTTCTTGCGATCGAGTTTAACAACGGTAAATAAACTATTCGCTCGCTGTGTCGAAACTCTGTCCTGGTATTAGTAGATCGAGTATAGCGATGTATGCACCCGCCGAAGTTATCGCTACCGACCGTGAAATGGCTCTATTAGATTCGCTTGGTACCAACGTTTAATAATTCGCAACATATTTTTTCGTACAGCCTGTCGATAGTTTACGAATCTTGTGTAAATCGAGAGATATTGACGGAGAAAATATTGACACGGATCAGACAGTTACCATCATGTACATTCCACCGTCCGCCATTATTGGTTTCAAACCTGGGATCTTCATTATGCAATTGTACGCCAATTTCGAGTGATTCTGTAAACGAAAATGGGGGCTTCGTTATTGCGTTTTGTAGGCATTCGTTTCTAAAATCCATTTGAAAATATCTCGCTGATTTAGTTTTATCTCGATTCAAGTTCGTTCATCGTAGTCTTTTCCTGACATGTGTGACATTGTTGCGCGAATTTTGCTAAGCTACAGGAGCAACTTTAATCCTTTGCACTCGAAGATTTTTTCGCTACGAAGAAGCTTTTCTTATGTTTCTATAAGAAAATTATACTTTTGTATTTGGGATGAGCGGAATTATTTTATTTTCATATTTCGCGTGTAGTTATTTTCAATACAGTTATTAACGCTTATTAGTGTTTAAGTTGTGGAATTAAAACGAATGGTGACTGAGATTCGCCTCTCGAGTGCGAAGGGTTAAATTTCGATCTTTGCTGCGAGTAGTTTTGTAATTTTCTAATTGTTAAAACTTTTTCCAGTGTCAACGTAATTAATAATAAATATGATACACCACGTATAGTAGATCTAGCATAAAAAACACGTACGTATAACGTCGCCATAATATCATCGTAGAATTTCTGTGGCGTGTTCTTTAAAATGGCCGGTAAAGCACCTTGGATAAGCGTGTTGCTGCCGATGATTCTGTGACTCAGACAATGAAGAGCCTTCCTTATCTGGAAGAAAAAAAGCGAAGAAAGAAACGGCAGTCCGATATCACGGAGATAAGAGATTTTTCTGAGGAAGAAGGAGACGAATTAAAGTCACTTTTCGTAGAACGCGACGACGGTTCGTTCGATTTTCTCGATTTTTTTCGACGCGGAAGTAAAACTCGAAGAAAGTGGAGAAGAGGTCGAACGGTGACAAGAGCAAAAGCTTAACGACGGGATAAAATTTAATCAACGAAATTTAATCCAATCGCGAGGAGGCACGATGCAGAAACGGACCTGGTCGTTCCTGTAACGGAAACAATACGAACGGAGAAGCAATTATTTTCAAGCTGTCCCGTGTATAGGGTATCGTGCAATTACCCACCTCCTGCTCCAGGACGTTTTGACGATCGTGAATGATTATCCAGCCCATACGCCAGCCTGGCACTAAAAATCTGAAACAACCACGGAGATTACCGTTTACCTGTTAATGCGTCCATTGTAGTAACTCGATTATTGTTGCTGGATCCCGTATCGCGTCGTGACAGTGATGGAATCGGAGAATGGACGGTAAGGTATTATTAGTTTGTAATTTCTATTTAAATTACAGTTTGTATACTTTGTAATCACATTTTTAATAATAATTGGAGCGATTGTTATTATAATATCTTAATTACTATTGACTATCGATTTATAATTCGCGATTTGTACCGTATTCGTATTTGAATTATAACTTGTTCATTTTGTTCTTACTTATAATTGAGACTGTTATGTAATATTTCAATGGAATTTAAAAGAAAATTAGTCAGACGTAGGCATAGGCATATACTATAATAATTCTATATTAAAATAAAAATTGATTATCCCGTTCAAACGTTCAGAATAACATATCAAATGAAAAATTCAAAAATGACTTAAACGTTCGATAGATTTTATTAATTATCATTCGCTAATAATAAAATGAATTCTTAAAAACAATTCAAATAAACATTCACAGAATTCGAGCTATCGATAATATCATTCGCAGGTTAAACTGCTCAATTCCACATTTTATATTTTCTATAACTTTGGTGATCGACGTTTAATTTTGTTTTATTGATTTATTTATTAACTTCGTATAGAAAACAAATTTCTGCACCGTGTCTTCAGTAATTGATCAATATTTCGAACAAATCGCTCAAATATTTACCAATTCCAAAATTTATTACTTATTGTCAGTTAGCCAATCATTTTATATTTTCATTTTGTTTCATATTTATAAACAAAAACTACTTCCACGATAAATGCACCTTCTGTCTCCCGAAGTTAATCGATTTGGCAAACGAACGATTGAAATATTTACCAACTTCGCAATTTATTACTCAGCTACCCACTTTGTACTTTTATTTTATCCTACACTCCTCCAAAAGAAACTATTATTTTTCCGCGATAAAAGTATCATTTGTCTCCCGGGGTTAATCGCTTTGGCAAATGAACGACTCCAATCTTTACCAATTTAGCAATTTATTATCCAGCCGTTCGTTCCACATATTTATTCTATCGTTCCATTCGCTAAAAAAAAAAAAAGTAATCGTTTCCACGATAAAAGCAAGACACCAGTGTCCACGTTGCGTTTAAATGTAGACAAAATACTGCACAGTCACCAAGAATTCGCTGTAGTATCGATTGCACGAGATTCGTGCAATTATGTATACCGAATCTAGCAGTAAACCGTGGCAGTAAAACGACTGGTGTAAAAGCTTCACGAAGGCATTTCAGGAAATGAAAATATCCGAGCGGCGCGATCGCGAGACACTAAGATTTCACAGTCGAATTCTGCATACCTTTTTGTCAGTCCGCTGCACGACAAAATAGGAACTTTCCTCGACAAGGACGCTAACGAATGAAAAGTCCGTCCCGGGAACACCTAGTGACAAAAAAAAAAAAAAGAAGAGAAGAGGAAAGAAAAGAAAAAAATAAGATTGAAAAAGAGTCGTAGAACATTTTTAAAAAAGAACCTCCGCAATCATGCTGCCGAAGCTGAAACTGAGGATTTCTGATCTATGTTTCAAATGAAAGGTACAAACGTTAGTTTCTTTTAAAGTTGAAATCTAGTAGAATAATTATTATCCTAGCGGAACCATTATTCCGTGAAAGAAAAGTGGCAGTATGGAATGAATTTAGAAGTAATCCTCTTTTATAAAGACTATCGATTACAAAGATCATGTGAAAGGATTTAAAACGGTAATTGCCAGGAAAGGTGTAGTGATTATAATACTCGTGTTAAATTTGAAAAGAAGCTCGACGAAAGCGTTTTCCTTTTACCAGACGGAAGCAACTACTGCGTTTCATTCGAATCATCTGCTTCGTCTGAAGCGACTACTCAATCTGCGCTCTTCCAAGTAAAATAATCGATAAAGCTTAAAGTAGAGGCGGTGCAAGTTTTTGGTACTCTTGAAAAAATCAAACAAACTGTCTAGACTTCCACGAAGCTATTACCGAAGCATGAAACACCTCGTCGCGAAATCCGCTTGATAAAATGAAAATCAGGAAGACAACTCTTTCAAACAGCTCCGTGCGTCTCCTTTCATGCTGTCTTCTAATTCGTTAAAAAGATAAATTTAACATTCTGCGATAAGTTGACCTTCTATTATCCATCAACCTTAGCACGAAAGAAAAGATTCTAGATTAAAAAGAAAGTTTGGAAATGACCATTTGAGCATCGGTGTTAAATCCAACAAGCACACCCTGTACAGCTACATTCGATATCGAATAAATTTCACCAACGCGAAATGCAAGGATAATAAAGATGGAGGCGAGATAAAGCAGGAAAGGAAAAAGCGAGGGACAAATAGTGGGTCAAGGTATAAGGAAATTAATAATCTCCAGCGCGGTGTAATCAAGCAATTCATGGAATTCCATAAACTCGAAGCGAATCTACAAATTTGCATATATCGATAAATATATAGGCGTGAACCTGCGGTTAGGGTTGCATGAGGTCTATGTACACGCGTACAAACGCTTACTCGTATAATAATATGTAGATATATTTTGTTCCTGGTGGGCAAATGAAACAATTTGGCTGATGCGGTGCATGACAAAAGCTAAATGTTAAGCACGTACCATATGCTCGTAAATCTCATCGGCTATAATTGGTATGTAGTAACGAGCGGCCACGTCAAGAATGTCAAGTGTGTGATCCCTGCTGAACACGGAACCGCACGGGTTCGAAGGATTGTTTATAATGATCGCAGCCGTGAATTCGTCGATTTGCGATTCCAGGTCGTCCAGATCGATCTGCCAACCGAGCTCGGGCTAGAAAGGTAAACAACATCCGATGATAATCGCATTCTCTAGGGAATAAACAACCACTTTTACAATCGAATTACGCGGCCTCAAAATTACGCGATGAATCAAGATGCTTATTAAATTAATAACTTGTTTATAAAGCAGAAGGAAGTTCTTTGGTGTGTCTCGTAAAATTGCTTGGTTTATGGTTGTGGCACATATATATTACGTTTATATAATATTTTCTTTCTTCATGGTTCAGGCATTTATTCGAGAACTTTTTGTCCTATTATTTAATTATAATTATTATTAAATTATAATACGCTAAAAAGTACAATTACATACGATTTTTTTATTTTAGCGATGGCGAAAATATTATACGCGGAATATCGAAGATATATTAAAATTCTGGTACCAGAGAAATATCGAAATTTCCTAAAATATCGTAATCTTCTAACACACGAAAGAAATTGAAATTTCTTGAAATATCGGGAAAATATTGAATGTTTTTACGAATGTGGAACGCGTTCGCGGCTAAAAAAAATTATCGCAAATGTAAGAAACAAGTCGAATAGGGTTCGTGGGCAATTATAAAAATCGATTTATGGTATTTACGTAGAATAGGAAATTTGTTATCGGAAAATGCTTTGTAAACACCACATTGAACCGCGATTCGTCTTCATTAGACGCAAGTTCTCGCCTTCTTTCACCAACTTTTAATTACCTTAGACAGGTTTCCCGATGGTAAATATAGTAGACGTCTCGGCAAATAACACGATTTACGGTATCTCTGGCACAATACATTCTTATTGCCCTTCCGGCTTAATGATAAAAAATGGTTAATGGTAAAAGTACAGCGAGTTCAAATACCTTCGACTTATCACACCCGGCCTGTCTTCGGCGCGGGAGCCTCTAAACTGAACATAGCCTACCGCAACACAACGGAATAACACGCTAGGAAATATTATCTTAACATTTCGCGAACGTGGTCTGAAAAGCTAACGCTCGTTTCAACGTCCCGCAGAAATTTGTTGCGCCGGATTTTTTCTCATTGCGCCACTTTACATGTAACGATGTAACAAACAGCCAGATAAGAGGAGAAACTTCAGCTTTATTAAAAGCCTTACGCAGATAAGAAATACAGCTACGCTTACCCACTTGTGCATATAGAGTGAAATTTTAAATACACGAATAATCAGTTACTATACCTTGAAATCAGAAATTTCTATGCTAATTTCTCTTACCTGTATTTTGAAATTGTTTCCAAAGTGGTTCTCGTAATTTCGCATAGATAAATATCAAAGTTGTGATTTTTTTCTAGGTTTAACGTCTGTTTTGTTTTTCCTAAAAAAATCGCGGTGGTGATGTTTGTGTTTGGAAATTCAATTTCTAGTCAAGAAATATTCGAGATCTGACGAGATTTTTCCTGCGGTTAAAGTATCGTTTACAAGGATGTTTGCTTTTTTTTCCTTTTTTATGGATGTTTGCAAATACTTTTAGAGCACCCAGTATATAGCAGGTGGATCAATACTTATGTGTGGGCATATAAGTCACAGAAAACGGTATGAACCATGCGATGCGATAAGCTGCAAGTAGCCAGACTTGCATGGCTCGGTCTTTGACAATGATGTATTAAAAAATAAGTTATTACCATGGTGGCGTTAGTATAGTGGTTGTTGCATAAAGCTGTTATAACTCTGCAGATTTTAATCTCGTTTATAACATTAATTCGGTATGTCGCGTACATTCCGTGGAATTCCAGCATGCTTCGACGAAATATTCGATAGCTGACACTTGGAAAAATAGCCCCACAACTATAAGTCCAAGAAATGGATGGCGTGTATTGAATTTCTCATTCTACCATCGCGATATATCGTGTTCTAAATTTATCCGAATTTAGTAAAGTTATTAAATTAACGCTAAACCTATCATAATCTACATCACTGTTTTCCAAACTTTCGTTAAAAATTCCGCGTTCAGCGTTACCATCTTAATTAATCGTCTTCGCGATTTTTCTTCCAATATACGTATAATAATTTTCTCAATATCTCCCGTTATTCTGTTTTGTAAAGCTTCTATTTTTTCTATTCACCGGTCGTTTAACCGTGGTAAGTTTAGTGTTAATATTACACCAAAATTAATTTCTCGCAAATATCTTTAACGTAATCTTTACACTCAAACCGACGGAGATATTTTACTATTATTCGAGATACCTTGCATTCTTTATTTCAATAGTAAATATTATAACCGTCAAAGTTCTAAGACTCAATTTTTAAAAATTTGCAATACTCATTTTCATACAGCAATGCTCTAAGTTATTCTTAACATTATTTTTCTATTAATTTCGAAAATTTACAAAATTCTTTTTCTCAAACGCAAAGCACTCGCTGCCTCTCTCTCTCTCTCTCTCTCTCTCTCTCTCTCTCTCTCTATCTATCTCTCACTCCCTTTCTCGATTAATTCACACAGTCCTCGATAGCCTCTTATTCTCGAATACGAAGTACCATAAAAAATTGCGACGGTTTAGCCGGGAAATTAGAGCGGAGCATCGTGAAAATTGCAAGGTCGATAATTTCCCATCGACTTAACCATCCATCATCCATGTCTGAGAGATTTAAAATGCCGCGACGCGACTGACACCTGAGTGAAACGCTGGAAAATTAACGCGAACCTTGACATTCAATAATGATCGCCGGAGAGATCGCGTATCGCGAATGAATTTTTCATCGTACGTGACAAGTTGACATACGTGTACCGAACGTCATGTCGCGCGTATGTGTTACCTTTACCTGGGCACGGATAATCCGCGTCGACTTGCACGTTAGACCATGAGTTTTCACGCGGAGTCACGATGCCGAGATTTTAATTACTTATTCGTGGTAAAGCAGTGCACTGTGCCTGGCCGAGTGTCGAGGCACTGAAACTCGGGGCAGAGAAGACAAAGGGACGCCGACATAGGCTGCGAGGTTTAACGTAATGTCGCCCTTTTCCAATCGAGCCACATGTATTTTCCGGCTCGCAGGAATCGCACGGGAACGCGTGAAAAATCAGTGGTTATACGGAAAAGCATCGTATATCGACTAATTTCACTTTGAAGATAATTCAAACTACGTGTAGCGCAAATGAGTACGCGATTTCTTGAAAATCTATATATCCCTTTGCCCTCGACGATTTTTCGGCTACAGAAGAATAGAAATTTACAGATTTTCTGCTATAAAACTGACGTTATTCCTTTGAGTAGTAAATAAAGAATCGTATAATAATTGACACGTATAATTACTTGCTTTTGGTATCTCGCATATTGTTATGTTATCTTAAATTTCATATATTAATTAGTATGGGTCTTTAAAATTTTATGACGACTGTGAATTGCCTCTCGAGTACAAAGGGTTAAATAGTTTGTATTTCAAAGTTTACGTCGTGAGCTGTGCAAAAGAATTGCAAGAAAATTGCAGGATTACAATTTTTCATATTTTTTATTCGTTTGTTTTATCGCGGCCTGGCCTCGAAATATTCGTAACACCTTGAAATTTGAGTGTATGTTTCGTTTTTCACAAAAAATTACAATTTCAGTAGCCAATGGCGACAGAAAATCCTGGAACTTTTTCATAATGAGTATACTCGTCTAACACAGTTAACTAGTTAAAACTATGTTCTAATAGCTAATCGCACGCGGTCTCTCCATAACTCTGAACCGCACACAGCTCTCGCTACACTCTCGACTAAACTCTGACTAAACGCTGTCTGACACCTGCTAAACAACTGCCTAACAACTGCCTCGTATCCTAACTCCCTTATTTAAACCTTGCATGCGAGTCTCCTTTCATACTCGTACTCTCTTCCTCGATCATGCCTTTATCACGTATGCTAACCCTTGGAGGGTCACGTACCCTAAACACTCGGTCGCATTCCTAGACTTTCACCCTTCATTTGCACCACCATAAATATACCATTCATTCCTGTAAATATAATTATATAATATAAAATTTAAAGGAATAATACTATTANAAATTAATTTTACTTCTTCGCCTACCTCTACAATTATTAATATCGCACTGTTATACAGAATGAGATTATAGAACTAAGAATACAAAGCTAAATTAAAATCGGTTTCTGCTTTCTTACAGCTATTCCAATTTTGGAAATGCTCTTTCATTCACTGGCTTTCTTTATCATCTACGATTTCTCAGACATCCTCGACCTCGGTGGGCCAGAACTCCAGGCACTCGAACATTCTTAAATTTTCATTCAACACTCGTCCCTACCGTAGACATTTCTTTTTCAAACCGTCGTCTTGCACGCAACCCCTTTCATATTTGTTTATTTCCAAACACAGTGGCTCAGAGCATTCGATCATGCTCACAGTCACTCGATTCTACATAAATTATATTGGGTTGTTCGGAAAGCCATCACGTTTTTTTTTTTTTTTTAATGAAAATGAAACACGATTTTCAAGCCAAGACGTTTCACGTGATCACCAACGGTCGAATTCGACAAATTCGTTTTTTCGATAAAACGAAATTAGTTTCCAAATAACCTAATACAATCTTCTGTTTCTTTCGTCAGGCTTCTTTAGAGATTTATATATTTATAGAGCGAAGAGTGAAATATAAGAATATATCGAGGTTGTAGATCCTCGGTCAGGCTTCATTTTTCGAAGCGAGTTTACCCTTTCGATGCGTTTCTAAGAATTGCTCAGTGAAACTCCATAAGAATTGTACCATAATCTAATATATCGCTATCTTTTCATCGTTTACTCGCATCGAACACGCGTTTTCCATTTCTCGGAATTTCTCGACTCGATGAACTTTGCATCGCGCTATTTCCAAACGAGTCCACCCGAGCCTTCGTCCCGTCACGGCTAGTATAAACTCGAAAGATTGGTCAGATACAGAAATGGAAATGTATTTTTACGGAAAAAAGCCCGACGCCGAAGTTTTTCTATAAAAGCTGTTTTCGCGTAAAAAGGCGAATACCGGGATATCGACGTAAAGTTTCGCGGCGCGCTCATACTTACGCGTAACTCGTAGGATTTTACGTTGATACCGAGACCTTCTGCTAGTGTTCGGTAGATCGAGAAACCGGGTCGTGGTATCAGAATATTCTGCCCCCTTCGCGCCAGTGCCGTTATACAGAGATCGAGGGCGCTGGAGCATCCGCTGCATAAAATTACATCCTGAAAAAAGAGAGAGAGAGAGAGAGAAAGAGAGTTCAAAGGACCGTGGATTAGTATTCCGTCTGAAAATCATCTTTTCAGCAAATTCGTGACTGTGGCCTTTGTGCAAAACTAACATTCTATAAGAATAAATAACCGAAAGCGTATTGTGATCCTTTTTGTTTCAGTTTGTTTAAACCTGTATGCGAAATTATAAAACGCGTGTGGTCAATTAGAACTCCCTTGTTTTAACTAATTGATTAATTAATTAATTTATTTAAGGATACGTTCATTGCACAGTTATTTGTAATCCTAAAATGTAGTAACAAATATAGAAATGCGTAAATAGAGATGATAGATAGTCGAATGACTATTCTCAGTTGTCAATTTGAATTATAATTTCGAGTAGAAGTTAGCGGTTCCTGTCAAGTTTAAAATAACGTTAATGTTTGAATAAAATGTTAATTTAGACGCGATTTCTATTCGCGTTATTGTACAAGATAGTATTCATTTTATAACAGGAAATCCTCGAGTTATTTCTCTAGGAAGGGAGAAGATGAAAGAACCTTCGAGTGCAGGGGCCCTAAAGTTCCGATGTCACGTGCCATAATTAAAATTAATTTCGATCGCACGTCGAGTCATTTAAAACTGAGACAGAACGAAGTCGTAGACGCACGTCGAAATAACTATTTTTCTAGCTATCTGAATTACCAGTTTCCTTGACAAAATAAACGTATCTTTAAACTAATTCCTCTACTATTGGCCACGAACTAACCTGTCATCTACTCTAAATCTTTCTTAGAACAGTAAAGAAATTATAAGGATGTAAAATAAAAATTAGTAACCGAACTCTCGTTCGAAAACTGTCCAAGTTCCGATGGTGCTATCCACACAGCGAGCTATTTCGTCCTAACGTGGCGAAGAATGAGACGCAACTGAGACAGGAAAACATTTGCGGAAATTGACCACGAGCCTATTTCAGTTTGTCGATGTTTACATTGGGCTGGGTCACTACGTTCTACAGATTTCCTTACCACGAGTCTCACGATGTTGTGGTTAAAGGGGTTAATAACAAAAACTTTGGAACATCACTTCATGTTAGGTATATTATTATTAATTCATTTTTTATGTAACACTGTCTTCTTACAGGTTTAAGCGAAGGATAACGATATCGAATAAAATAATAAAAATTAACGATAGTATATTAAGAATATCTATATCACAATTCGTCGTTCGTGTTTACATTTAAAGATCAAGGTTTTTTATTCGATGAACGTTTCTTTAGAGTTTCAATTTTAGATTACTGTAATGTATGAAAAATTAAGGTATCGCTATTCATTGAGTTTTTAGTATTCGTTCAGTTATGAATTAAAAATTCATGTTTTAAAGCAATTTTTAATGTCACGGTGAAAAAAAAGATTCGAATTTAGTCGAAATAATGATTAAAACCGAAACGATTATGATTAATAATTGATCCGCTTGGAAACTTTCGGACAAATTAGTTTCACCTCTCGATTATTCTCGCGTCGGACACATGGATCGTTCACAATTTATTGAAATCGGAAATGAAAAACAAAGACGAAAAAGAGGAAAACAGGCATATTTATATCTGAAAATGTATTTTCCGGCGATAGGCAAAGAGCGAAATATCCATTTATAGCGCCCATTAATTAAACATTCGATGCACGTGAAATCTTAAAAACTACAAAAAAGTTCGGAGCCCGTTTTTCTGGCGTTCATTTCCGCCAGCGTGCTGAATAAAGGTGATAGCAGATTCATTGCACACCGTGCATTGCGATTTTTGCGGGGCAGGACGAATATTTCTTGCTTTCGGAATATTTCTTTAGTGGTACCGATTTTATGCGTTACAGTTGCCACGAGGTGTATGAAAAGTAAAGTCCGATAATCTATGTACGGTTATACACAGAGTAGTTTATGTATTCCCGGTTACGAAGTTTCCAACAGACTTAAAAGACATATTAACACTTCCGAACCGACGAACGTAAACCGTATGCCGAGATATTTATCGAATGAAAGAAATTCTCGCATGGCGTGTTGAAACATAATTTTTAGTGCCATTTTTGTTTCAATTACATATGCATAGATTGATAACGCAGATACGAGAAAGGGGTCGACAAGAGTTGAGAAATAATTTAATAAGAAACGTCTATGAAAATATTCGTGAAAATATTTTAACAATAATAGTGTTACCTTTCTTAACAGATAAAGAGAAAAATCGAAGAATATGTAGAGATTGGACGATGGTAGTTTATTGATAAATTAAATTAACAATATATGTATGTGGAGACGCTAAGGATTTATTCTTAACTTATTTAAACTGCAATTCAACTACTAGCTCACATCAACTACAACTCGAAAACTCCCATAATTCAACTACAACATGACGGTAACTAGCTCAACACTGACTGACTAACCAACTTAAACTCAACACTAACTAATTCCTCTCTCTTCTTGTCCTCTTTATATCTGTTTTGCATCATGCACACACTTTCATATTTGTTCATGTTAAGGGACTGATCGTTCAGGGTTTTAACGATTGATTTCCTGGGTTCTCTTCGTAAAGCTACGTGGAAAATGTACGATACCGCAATATTGACCATTTAGATTAATATATTATACTAAAAGAATAGGAGAATTATCGACTATAAGAAACCGTTCCAAGTTATTGGCCAAGCTGATATCCAGCAATTTTTCCAATATTTTTACCAACAGCATCGCATAACACTAGCCTTCTTTCTTTTTGCTAAATTATAAATAACACTTTAAAGCGTTAAAGATGCAAGAAACATTGAAAATTATAGGTCACGCTACAGCCCATTACGTAACTCAGTTTTACAGACGTGAAAGTTCGACAGGAGACAATATTTTATTAAAACTTTGTCCGATTCAATAAAAAGGTATTTTTCGCAGGTTTATAAGAGAGACATTTTCGATGCGAACGTGAATTTATTCGCGTTTAGCCTGCACGAGAAATATAACAATTATTAATTCTGGTCCGTTCTATTCTCGCATAATACTCATTATTTGCACTGGCACGAAATATCGAACTTTGAATATTAAATTCGTTGCACAAGGTACTTGTCACGACCGTGCAACACGCGACAGTGAATTTGATTTTTATGATCCCGACGGATCGTTTAATTTTCTCTTCGCGGAACGTCGCGATCGGTATACTTTTAACTGTTTGTCTGAGCAACATGTTATAATATTAAAACTTTCTAACAGGGTATCAGAGGCGGGAAATTGCCCTGCCGGGAAATGAAGAGCATTTTTACGTGTAAATTCGATGCTGCAGCTTTATAAGTTGCTTGGTCAAGTATCTTTCAACGTTCGAGCTAACGTAGCCCTACGATGTTTTTGCTACATAACGAGATTTCGCACGGGGGTCTTGGATATCCGAGAAACAAAATATAAAACGAGTAACATCGTGGATATTAAGAAACATGGTACGAGTATTAACTAAGAATCTACCTGGTACAAAGGGGTAGTTGGGCCAAGAGATTAAAACGAAAGTCTAACAAATACAAGATATAAAAGCTTGTTTAGCAGCGGCTAGCTTAATTTTAATTTCATTTTAAGTTTTATCAGTACAATCGATCTTGGCAACTCGCATTCTTTTGATTTTTCTTACCAAGATTTGGATAATGTATGCGTAACAAATATTTTACGAATTGTTAAGAAAAGAAAAGGATTGGATTTGTCTCGTAAATTTACCTCATAACGCGTGTTAAAATATTAAAATTCTTTTTCCCCAACCTAGTATTTTTGGAACTTTTAATTCTTATTTGCGAATTCAAGAATCAACACTATATCCGCCCAGTAATAACGTCTTGTTACGAGTAAATTCACGTTTTCAACCTTTTATATTCCACGATTTTCTCATTATTAACTGTTACAAAGTCGATGAAACCTTTCGTAATCGTATCATTATATTATTTCGATATTACCAGTATTAACTACCGATCGTTACAATTGCTCTAAGCAACGCCAAATATTATCTCTTTCGCAAAATGCAACAGATTAAATATACCGCAGAATCCTAAAATATTAAACAATTAAAAATCGCTGTTTCAAATCATTTCGCGAGAATTGCCAAAATTGCCAGAATTTCCACGAATTCGCGAAATTTCAACGTATCTATCCTTCCATGGTGGTTTCGTGAAAAACACAAAAATGACTACTATCTCGATCCTACGAAACTCGAACGGAACGTTCATTGATCGGAAAAACAATCGTTCTGAGGGAAAAATGAAACAGAAACGTTCGTCGATTTTATCGTGATTGTATCGTCAACTGTCCCGTAGATTCTGGTTTCACAAGTTAATTGATGATATTTCTTCTTTTGGAGGAAACGTGGCTTCCAGTTTGCGGCCGATCGACCAGGGAAATTCGGTTTTCCCGGCAAACTTCGTCGGCAGTCCGATCAACTGGCGGTTTAACTAGATATCGTATATACGTGCACAGGAACAACGACTAAATACACAACGAGAACGAACAAACACGCCGTGCCTACAGATGGACAAGTCTCATGCTAATTCGAAATGAGCCATCTTCCGGGACAGCGAAAATGTAACGGCGCCGATGCATTTGATTGAATCTGGATGCAGCGAAAAATGGGAAAATGGAAATGCGAACATCGAACAGATTCGATCGTGGATTGTAATAAATAAATTTCTTGCAAACGTGACGTTTGAACGGGTAAACAAATTTTTACGAAGATGACTGTGGAACTAATTCATATGCGTTTCGTTTCTTGGATATTTTATTATTTATCGGTTAACAATCCGTAATTCTATGAAATTTGCAATGCAGTACTTTAAAACGAGATGGATTATTTGTCAGAGAATTGTTCAGCGGAAAGTTCATGGCGAAATCGAAGAATTTTCGTAATTGA
The DNA here is from genome assembly GCA_002201625.1 of Euglossa dilemma. Lineage (NCBI taxonomy): Eukaryota > Metazoa > Arthropoda > Insecta > Hymenoptera > Apidae > Euglossa > Euglossa dilemma. The sequence continues at coordinate 1,310,243 of NIJG01000099.1, read as the reverse complement.
ATTACCGTCCATACGATATACGCGATTGTTTGTGGGTCTAAAAGGGAATTTTAATGGACAGTAGAAGTGACGAGGTATATTTTAGAATGCTTCGGTGAATTGGAGTGTGTAGGTATTGGTGTATACCGTCGTAGTCGTATTTTTGACCGATCAGGGTTAATAATTATCGAGGGTAATGAAATTTGCGTAAAATAATTGGACTTAAAATCGACTAACTTTGAATTATTGAAACTAGATATTATTATTTTTATATTATACGAAACTAACACTTAAGAAAAATTGTTTCTCTGATATTTTCTGTAGTGATTTTTTAGGAAATTCGTTTATAATATTTAATCTAAACAGAGTTAATCACAGTTCTCGCATATTCTGAAAATATCAAAGCTAATGTTGAAGCCGCTGATTGTGATATATAATATTTATATCGATATATACGTTTCCTAAAATGTTAACCAAATAATTCACCAAGTAGAACAATTAATCAGACTTCGAATGTAATTAATACACATGATTTGTTTGCAAATGCAAAACAAGGCGTTGCCGGAAGCAATCTGTATGCAACGCGGCTTTCAGTAGCACGGTTCCCTAGAGATCGATAACAATATGGAATAACCAGACGCTTCTGCATTTTCTCTTCTAATAATTTTTTTCTCCTTTTTATTATATATTTCCGTTTGTTTTTCTTTCGATTTGCACATTCGGTGCGCAAACGTATAACAACGAGGGTAACTTTGATGACCAGTTCTGTTAAAGAGATAAACAAATATTAACTTTGAGCTCTTACGTATGAGATCTAAGCTCCATGTTCAGAGTTCTGAGATGTTAGATCGTAAGGTTTCTGCAAAAAGTAAGCAGATAGTAAAAAAAGAAACTCTGGTGATGCGTATTTCTAGATAGTAGATTTGTCCAGCACGAATTTTTTAAGAATTTGAGGAGCTGATACAAAACTTTTGGATACATGTACATAAAGAATTTAATACAAACGTCTTCGTTCTATTTTTATGAATCAAAATTGTTGGAAAGTATGAAAAAGTGATAAAATTGGACCATTATCTAGGTGCAAAAGGGAATCATGAGTCAGAAACATTTCAGAAACCTCGGAATTACTTCGATTTGATTTACGAAATCCGAATTAATTTCCAATCCTAGTTTCCTGTTTCAAATACATACCGAATTTGCGATAACAAACCTTTTATAATATATTTCAATTCGCTAGAAATTTAAATCAGCCCTCGATATTCTACATTTCATAAATTATTTCCTAAAGCACATCGCGTACGCGAACCTTCATTTTGTATTTTAAAAGCATTAATCGGAACATTCCGCAAAATCCATGACGAAGTACTGTTTCGAAAAAAAACAAATGTTTAATATTCGCATGAAATAATTAGAACTCGGTAGAACCTCCATTATACGAATTAATTGAAAGACAAAACTATTAAATATTTATTTAATACTTAATACAAAATGAAATAACGTAAATGTCGTTTGTTGATGAACAATATTATTCACCGAGAACAGAATCAGAGACAGAAGCGATAATGTTCAAATATTCTTTTCAAGGAAATTAAGGAAATCAAATCACTTGCTATATCAGTTTCACTTTAATTAATAGTAATTGCATATTACTGTGACAAAATTAATCAACAGCGGAAGTGTTACCTGGTTATTATCATTATTGTCATAAAAGCAATGTCAATTTGTTTTCCGTAGATAAAATTTCTGTAGATAGACTTCGTCGCACAAAGAGAGATAAACATTTTACAATTGAAAGCATACTGTTTAAACGTTCACATAACGGGTGTTCGTGTAACGAAGTATTTACTGCACTCGCGTTTCACTCGAAAACGAGAATCGTCGGGAGTTCGTTTGCAGAAGCACTTGAATACCTACGAGCCTAACGAAGCCATCATTCGCGCGACTTTCCATTTGATATCTTGGTAAACGAAGTCCAATTTTCGATTAAACTTTTAATAACGCTTTATCGTATTTTGCAATAAACCTAACTCGAGCGACAGGGATGCTCCTTGTCGGATGGTGAACGAGGATAATTAGCAAGTTTATTTAATTAAGAAGAAAACGAGGCTGAGGGATAATGGAGGGCGAGGTTTTAATATCGACGATTGTCGTCTGTTTCGTCAATGAGAAAAATCAATCGGGAAACATGCGTGAACTGTTAAGCGATGTGTTAAAATTTGAAACGTTTTCAGTGGTATATTGTTTATCGAGTTCCAACATTTTGCCACGGTTGACAGTCATAGAGATTGCAAATAAATGTAATTAATAGCTCGCAGTGTCGTACATTCGCCTGGAATCGGTATTATATCAAATAGAACAGCGATTCGATATTGTGCGAATTTTGTCACGATAATTGACTTGTTAACGCGAAGTTATTTACTTCCAATTTTTGTTTTTTCTTCCCGACAGATTTCGACACGTTCAATTGCACGCACGTTGCGCTTGTGTGTATACTCGCGTACGATGTTGATTTTAATACGAGCAGGGAATAAAAAGCGGGGAAATTTTAACAATATTTTTATAATAATTCACGTGAAATGCGCTCGGTGTATTTCAGGATGCGAGGGTGGATTTTACAGTAAAAATATCCCGTTTTAAAATGTTGCAATGAAACTTCGATTAGCAATGTACGTGTAACGTAACCAAACCGTGATACGTCGAATAAAGTTCTCTCCTGGTCTATGTAAATATTATGTTATGTTATGTGCATGCAAATTTATTAAAATGATATAAGCAGTGTTTACATTATTCGTTTAAAAGTGTACCTTAGCATCCACTTTTACGAATTCGCTGGAACTATACTGCGCCACGGCTTCCTTTGCGATCTGATAACCTAAAGTTGGAAAGTTGAGAAGAGTTTCATAAAACTGCGTAACTAACAATTTAAGAGAAAAATTCAATGAATAGCACTAATATAACAAGTCTGACGAAATATAACAAAACGATAAAATACAAAATAAAATAAATAGTGAAATATGTAGAAATATTCGACGGATAATATTAATACATTAGGCTAACAATAAACGATATAATAATAAATAATATTAATACATTAAGCTAACAATAAATGATATAATATTAAATATAACACCAATTAATTAAGTAATAGAACCCTAATGGGAATAGCAAGTATATAATCAATAAAAATCAAAGTCGTTATCAGTCTGCTCTTATTGTTAGTTAACTTTTTACAAATTAGTAATTAATGTATAATTATTACCTGTACTTGGTGCATATCCGTTGTACGATTGGGAAAGCAAACTTTGTTGAACAGCTTCTATTACTTCCTTAGGCGGTCTTAAATTGCCAAAAGTAGTTGGATCACCTGAAAATTAATAAAAACCTCTGATTTGATATCGTCAGTTCGCATTAATCATATGATTCACAGAAAACGACAATTACGTCTATTATTTTTATTCAACGATTCTAGCAGGCTATGATGCATATTTAGTTTGACAATAGGCAAACGTACGTAATGAATTGCTCGAGCTAAGCTGCGACGTGCTTAAAGGCCATAAATAATTAAGAAACACGATGGTTACCGCTAATTTGCTTCTTCAGAATGGTAATTGTGCCACACTAAGATATTAATGTAGATCTCAAGATTATAATTACATTGAAGAAGAAACTTCCCTCTTTGTCCCCATTACAGTGCTTACTCTGACAAAGAAATTTTGACTGACATTTACGACGAGTTCGTAACAAATATCTGAGATAGTTCTGACAACTGTATTATTTAAACATTATATAATTTTGTAATTCTATAAGTATTTAAAAACCTTAATTGTTTAAAAAAAAAAGTAATTAAAATTTAATTATTTTCGTTAAATTCTCCCTTTTGATTCTAGTAACTATCTAAACTATTTAAATAAAATGAAAAGGAATATAAAAACTATTTTTCATCGATCCCTTAATTTTAATATTAACATACTTTATCTATCTTTAATGTAGCTTCTTCTCTATCATCTACAGTTAGAATAATCTGTAATCTCAAACAAACAAGCACGTAAACATTCTTTTCTCATACTGGACAGATAATAATATACCACAACGAATCAAATGTCAAACAAGGAAATCTATTACCTTAACTTCTTTCACAAACACATTTACAGACCTCAGTCAAAGTTTTAAACGGCCTACGATTCTGTTACTAAACGAGACATTAAAAAAGGAACAGACTTCGAACTAATTAGACGCGGACAGGCTATGATAAGGAAGGAACACGAAATTATCCGGTCTCACGAACTTCCTTGCCAATTGCAGGAACTCGTAATGAAAGGTTGTTATCCGTCTCTGTTTCGAGCGCTTTCTCTGATACTTCCTGCCAGCAAATTAAATAATTGTATTTCCGTAGGACCGATCGACGAAAAACCTATTAATTCCAGTACTCTGAATTTTTCGTTCGAGAAAAATCAAATAATCCAAAGCGATCGGGAGGATCTGGACGAAAGGTAAAAAATTCGATCGTTGGAAAAATTTCAAATTATCGTGACGAGATCGCAGACGAATAAAACGATCCTTTTTTTAATTCTTCGTTTCCATTGTACTCGTTTTAATGTTTAATAATTATACCGGTACATATTTGATAATTATCTTTCGTTTGGTAAATACGTTAATTGAAAAATTTGTATGCGCATGTTATTCAGAAACGAATTTTTTTGTCCAGCTATTAGCCGTGTTTTGCTTCCGTGTGTACAGTGTTCTTTTCGTTGAGTATAGTATTTTCGTGACCCAAATTATGAGAAAAATATTCGACTTCCGTGAAAATATTCGAGACATTGGAAAATCGTGTGAAATCACAGGCATACATACGAGTTGCAACATTTCGATGTAGTAAATAGAATTTTCACTCTTTTTTCACGATTTAAATTTAATTAAAAAATCAGATATCGCGAGGCGCATCTCCATTGTGTATTTTCATATATGTCAGCAGTATTTGCACGAAAAGCGTCATTTTTCGTGATATTCATTCGGTTTGTATTTATGCAACGAGACAATCCTTAAAACGGAATGCCAAAAGGTAATTAAACACATACAAAACTAAGATGCAGTAATTAATTTAAGATTCTGCTTAGTTTTAATAATTTCTCCGGAATTTTATTTTCGATAGATTTACGTTGGTTTTAATGAATGTTAATAATTAATCATTATGTTTTGTAATATAATATACGAAAATATTCTATACATTTAACACTGAATTTATCAATGGTATCGGAATAATTAGATCCGATTGGAGAGTCTTCAAATTTCTTGCTAAAAATGTAAAATCAACATTGATACTTATTTAAATAAATTTGTTTTCGTTGCAAGCAATTCGCTTATTCTTATTCACGCGTAATAGAAAACCTTGACACAACCTGAAATAATTGGCTGTCGATTCTATATACAAAAATAAATCAAAAAAGAAACAGAATAACATTTTTTCGACGGAGGCTTGGTTTAAAAAAGATCGAAACGAATTTGAAAATTCCTCAAATACGTAATTAAGTTTTAAAATTTCTACCAAACTAAAACTATTAGGCTGTAACACACTATATACAAATATTAAGATCGAAGAATCCTGCGAAGGTGACACACAAATTCTTTTAGAATGAGAATATCGTTTCATTTATTTTCTAACCTACTAACATCAATTTTTAATAATTTTTTTAACTTTATCTAGTTCCAAGTATTTTTGATACACGACATTTAGAACACAGCCTTTTAAATTTTATAGGATTTTCCAAAAGGCAATTGGTATAAAAATATTCACATATTAAAATGTCTTAAACATGAACAACATAAAATTATGCTCCATTTCATTGTCGTTTCGTATTTCAATACACGGTATATCTAATTACACGACACGGAGTTGCAATCCTACAATTAAAAAACCTAAAACAACCTCCAAATTCTATCCATTTTCATACGGAGAAAGATATTAAAATTCACCTCACGCATAGTCTCTCTCCTAACAACAATTTTTCTGCGCCCGCGACCATATACCAAGCTCACCTACATTCGCAGATAGAAGCAAAGCAGAGGAAAAATATCACGTAACACTTCCTTCTCCCTTTCCCCCGTTTCCATGCTTCATAATTCCAGTTTAAAGCGACAGGCTAAAATTAATCTCGACACGAGTGAAAATCTCACCAATGGACAACGAGATCACGGATTTAGCAGGATTTGGCTCGACGACCAGGCTCTCCACGATGGATCTTATGGGGTTGTGTGTTCTCCTCGCGATGTCCGACGCCTGGACGTTCCAATGGTGGCGAAAAACCGGCGTCGACATGCCAGATATGGAAAATCCGAAACTGAATTTCCACTCTGCTGTCCAAGCGTTGTATGACACTTCGATATTCGACGCGTGCCGTGGTAGACCGCAGATGTTCAGATATCCATAGGTCCTCGGATTTCAAGCGTTCGGGTCGTTTTCTTATCGCGCAGAGATCGAAAGATCAGAGGACGATAATCCTTGGGCAAACGGTGTTCCATCACTGAGACGAGATCGGTTCTCGGATCTGGCAATAATCGAAATGCTCCACTGTAGGCCGGGGAACGAACGAACCAGTCCGACTGGTCTCTTAGATTCCACACCTTTCATAATTAATTTCAATGGATTCCGTGCTTGCGTAGATTTCCACAGAAACCAGCAGCTCGTTCGATCCTAATAATCCCGTGAAACGAGATGAGGTGGTAACTTCGTTTTCCTCGGTTCTTCCTAGTTTTTCCGTTTGGAGAATTCTCTTCCATTTCGACGCTATTATTCCCAGTTCGGATTTGCAATTTTGTAATGTCCCACGGGCAAATAGGAATTGTTGTTCCTGGGATATTCGAGTCAGCTGACGTTTACGTCGGTGAAGAATGAATATTCAGTATTGGTTAGAGGTGAAATTATAGGGGAATCTCGGCTGATGCGAGTTCAAATAACGCGATATTTAATTATCCGCGAATTATGAAATGACATCGGGTCAGGTTATGGTGTTTATACGTACTTTTGATAATTGTGATAATTTCTCTTTATTTTCTTTAACATTAAACATATCAAACGGGGTCAAATGACCCGTTTCAAAATTTACTTTAAAATTGTACATTCATTGTTATCTCTTTCGTTCATTTGACTCTTTGTAAATTCTTATATCATCTGATTATTCGATTTCTCGCTTTTCGCTTTTTATGGCGAAAAATTCTTTGCCTACTGGTAATTATGTTCATGGTAAGAATAGGCAGGTACAAAAGACCTGTATGTTTCTAAATTGCAAATTGTGGTTCTGTTTGAAAGTAGAAATATACCCCTCTTCGTGGAAAGCTAATTTGAAAATATCGAAATCAATCCTGAGAAGATCATTCCTGTTTGAATAACCTCAAAGGGTCTTCAAAGAATAGTAAACAGGAATATACTCTTGTATTTACCAGAGGAATATTTGATTTTAATCGTGATTTTAATCACGAACCGTTATTTTTCCGCCAGATAACTCGCCTCTCCGCGCCTGTTACGGCTCTAACGTTTTATTTCACGGAAATTTTTCATCAACAGCGATCTGAAATTTTTATTTCGAAACGGCTGTTTCCAACACGTTCTACATAGATGTTTTGAAAACAACAAGTTCGATGGAAAATGATTTGCGGAATAAACTTGCATATATCCAAAGGAAACTAGGAACAAAATGGTAATTGGGATGAAAACAGTGGAAGACTGGAGACCGAACAAACCGGTTGGATTGGTTGATTAGGCTCCACACCTTCTTTCATAGTTTATTCAAAACGAATAAATGTTTTTGCTTACGTAGATAAATTAATTCCGATCATTCCTATCATCATCCTCTCGACAATCAAAACAATCTTCTGACGAATAATATTTTTAGTTTACTTTGTATATTATTCCTCGAGATTATACAATGGTGCAAATCGATATTTTATTTTATGAATATGTATCACAATGTTTGAAGTAGGTAGTAGGATGAGATCGATTCGATTGATGTTTACTGCGATTTTACTTTGTTGTATTTATTATTCCTAACTCGTGTGTGTATATGAAACAGACAAATTCAATTTTGTATATAGGCATGCGTATTATAAAAAAGATTGGTTTTTGATATTATACTTTCGTTTTCATGTTTGTTCGTTATATTCTTTTATTTTTTTTCGTGATTATAATTGTCACGTTAATGTAGTATATATGTAGACCTCTTTTTCAATGGGTTAAAATATTATTTACCTGTTTATGTTACCTAACTTTGATTTAATTCTTTAGATTTAAATACATATTATTTTATTTTTAATATATTGGCGTGGTGGATGCATCGAGATACAGAAAATTGTGTCGTAGATAAATTAATTAAAATCTTTACACATTTCAAAGAAATTTTGGTTTTCTGCGTAATAAAACTGGATTTAAATATGTCGCATAAAATAATTGGATTTTTATATAATAAAAACCAATTATACATACATAATTGAAATACGAAAAATATTAAATATTGTGTAATTATTTGTACCGGAGTTTTATAATATAAAAATTCTCGAAATTTCGATTATCAATATATTACTTCAAATATCGATATTTCGATATTATTGACATTTGATATAAAGTTATGACCATGTTGAAATGTTTCATATATTGGAATTTTATGAATATTAAATATAAAATTTAATATCTCGAATAACGAAGTCGGAAGGTTCTCGTATAAAAATTTATAAAACTAAAATATGTAACTTCGTGTACAATTCTAAAAATATCAGCCTCCCATTAAATTTATTAATATAAAAATTGTTTTGCAAAGAAATGTACTTACTAGCATGAATCAATTTTTTACCTTGTCTTATCTTGCTTTATCTTATATAAAATTGATTCGATAGAATTCGTCTCTATGACGCACGATTAACGTTATTTTCATGTTATTTTATTTTTTTATTTTGAAACTGCCATCGCACAATAATATTTCTAATTGTAAATTACAACGATAAGTGGCAAAGAATTTTAGTATGATTCCTTTCAAAACAGAATTTAGAAAGAATGTCGTTTTTCCAGTTTTCTCTCAACCAAAGCTTCTTCGGTAAATGGATATTGTACTAAAATTAAAATTCGTGTCTTCTGACGTCCATAGTTTCACGGTTTAGAGACACAGAAGCGTTAAAAATTTGGAAGATACCTGAAACTTTCAGAAGCTATCGTATCTTGTCGAATTATGAATTTTTAATTTTAACTTTCCTTTGAACATGTTTGCAAAAATACATCGAATCATATAATTATATTACTATCTATTATATTATCTATTATATTAACGCTGGAACAATAAAATACATAATATCCGTATTTTACATGGAATAACGAAAAAGAATCGAATCGTAATTTTCTTTGAAACACGTCTGGAAGGGTTCAACGCATTTTATGTCGAATCGACTTCGAAGTGATAGCACGTGTATCGAATCAAGGTCTCTATCCTTTGGAGGCTCGTCTTCTCCAACTATGACAAATATATAGGCCTCGCCGGAATTCTCCAACGTGCTCACAGGCGTGAGCGTTCCTCGTACACTTTTGCGAAATAGCGTAATTTATTCGCGCCATGGAAGCACACGCTCCTGTATCTTTTGCACTTTCGTCCTGTGTCAATGGGTACTTTGTCGCTGGTAAATAATTCAGGAGGTTTGTTAACGAATGCAAATGTATGGTAATAGATCTGATAAAATGTGTTTAATCCCGCAGCAAGATGCGTAAATATGCCACGGAGAAGGAGAATATTACGTTTGAGAATCCTGTATAAAGTTTCTAGCTCCGTTTGCTTTAATTCCCAACAAATTTGTTTGCCCTTTATTTACTCGTTCTTCGCGAGATTTTCTTCCGATTCCCGGAATGATTTGTACGAGATCTCTGTTACAATTAACGCATCGAAAACGGCGCTGTAATAAATCGTCGTATCGCATAACTTCATGGATATATATTTTCTTCGTTTGGAAACTTGGAATTTTATCGAATTCGGAAGTTTAGAAATTTAGAAATTTCCAAAACTTGACAATTAATATTTAATCCGGCCTCGAGTTTGGAAATTTGAATTTAATTTCGCGTAAAGTTTCCCGCGAAATAGGTCGAAGAAACAGGAAATATTTATTATTCATTGACCTACTTTAGCGGGTAATTAAGTTTCTAAATGAAAGATAATATTACCTCCTACGAGCAAAAGTTTTCGATACTCTGACGTAATAACCAGAAATTTGAAAACAATACGGAATAGAATAACGAAAAGATAAAGGTAAAATAATTCGAAGGATGACTGAACTTTAGTTCACGGTGTCTTAAATGAAATGCAAACTGTATAGATGTTTTCATTTGCTTTGCACATCCGGTATATCTATTTGATCAAATCACGCCAGGGGTTGGAAACTTTCGGGAACATACACGGAGCCTAAACAAACTAAAAAAGACCTGGTTTCACGGCTTTTTTGAGGACGAAAGACTAGTTATTTGAATTGGTAATCCGTTTCGACCACTTGAATGCGTCGATGAATGCAGATGTTATTAAACTTGTTTGATCGATGATAAAATCATACGAAAGTCTGCGAGCATATAAATATTTTGCAAGGAACCAGAGAAGTAATTATAATTTTTAGAAAATATATTATTTATTAGCTCTTAATAATTCTTCGTAAAAAAATATAATTAAAGAGAGGTGTCTTGATACGTGAAAACTTCAAAATTTCTCGAATCCTAAAAGAGTTACGAATTTCGAGATTTGGGAACATTATCGTGTTTCTTTGATTCGTAATTCTTGAAATTCGAATAGAGAAAAAATATAAAATCGGCGTTGAAATAGTTTAATATTTCTATTTAACTTTTTTTTTTTCTAAAACTTTGATACTCGAAACAAAATATCCTTTTCCGCTGTAATAATACTTTTCTCGATATCCTCCTCGTCTGCCAAAAAAGGAAATCTGCCGTCTGCCGAAATCGTCCGCGATACCAAAGGAAAATATACATGTTTAACCGGAAAGATCGGCGCGATGAATTAAACATGCTATCTAGAACTGGCGCCGACAATCGACGATGCGATCAAGAGCACACGATTCTTCGCAGCGCGCGAACATGACACGCGTGCTTGTTATCCCAGCGAAACGGAACATCTATTGCAATTCACACCGATCACGGTTTATAAGCTCTATGTAATCGCGGTTCAATGAAAATCGACGAGAACAACGCTATGCGGTGCGAAGGAAGGCGATTTACTCGCGGCACCTATACCGGTAGTGGTGTCTATCGCACGAAAAGAGAAGAGGAAAATGAAGTGAAAAAATAAGGGGAGAAAAGGAGACGCGAATTCGGCGTCGCAGTAACCGGACGTCGATCGTCGTTGACGTGTTCTGGCCGTTGAAAAAGCTCGAGCTTGGATCTCGATGTCCTAGGCGAGAGACTCGCGAGGAAAAAGAAAACATATGCTAATAGATCCGAGGCCGATCTCGAAAATGGAATAGGCACGAGTGTCACACGTGCTCTAGGTTAATGTAGATGAACTGGTCTACGTTTGTCCGCCATGGGTCGTATTTGCATTTTAACTAAAAGGACCAGTGGCCAATTGTTCTTGGATCGAAGCAGATTTCGTTCAAGGCGAAATCGTGTTATTTATCCGGTGTGAGTTTGATAAAATCATGTGTTCTTCCATTTTTTCCTGATATGATATTTTTTTGGAACGACAGAAAACTTTCGGGAATAATTAAATAGACATGACCAGGTATGTAATTTTTATCGTTAATCGCTATTGATATTGTTATGGATTTAGATAGGTGTTTATACGAGTTAGCTAACTGTTTAACTGTTTCTATTTATCATTTGAGGAATCTTTTAAAATTATTTCGTAATATATGAGAGGAAATGGTATTCGTGCAAAGATAGATGGATTTATTTTTTTCTACATGTATATTTATCCTTTCATATATATTGTAAAACACCAGCGTCCTGTCAATCCCTTCACGAATTCCACATGCTAGTGTTTATTGTATCTCCAATGAGCACAGCTGTTCCAGGCTTAGTAAACCGTTGTCTTTTCTTCGGAAACAAACTGTCCTATCGTCTATTTACAAAACTACAAATCTCCACCATAAACTTGCGGATATTAACCCTCTACGTCGCCATATGACTTCAGACTTGCACGCTCGTATACAAGCACGTATATATTGTCTAAATCCTATTGTATCTATTTCTGTTTACTTACCTCTTCAAATCATTTTTTCCTCCGACTATTATTTAATTGGATATTTTCCCAAATATCCAATGTTCGGTAATAAAAGTGAAAACGACGGCGATTAACCAATCGTAACGTTCGTTTCACGCGTGCAAGCAATTACAAAAATTTCGCTTCCCACTCGTGACCAAAAATTCCAATCGCCAAGGCTTAATGCGGAAACCTCGTGAAAAAGGTTTTTCCGTCGGTCAGAGAGGTAACAAACGAAAATGCACAATAATCGGAGGACGTTGATTCTCATTATTCTCGTCGATGCACGTTTAACTGCATTTACGAGTCAGGCAACATCGGAAGAACCATACAAACATAAAACTCTATGCAAATCGTTTTGTCCAACGATTTGCTCGTCTGCGATTGCATTTTTAGCGGAACTCTGCCTCTTCTTCCCCAAAAAAGAAAAATCAGAAAAAAATTGGGAAAGAAGGAAATACAATTCATGATACTTTTCATTTCGGCCAGCAAACACAACCATTGACTAGTTTTTGGAATTTATTTCACTTGTAAACCTTTTCAAACCGTATAAAGCTACACAGATGATAATTGTTATGCAGGATATACTAAAATCTCTTATTATACAGCTCGGCTAGATGTATTTTATCCCAGTTGAAACGAAAATATACCATTTTATTCGTTCAGATTCTCCGGGAAACATGTTTTCCTCTAGTCGATGGTATGGAAAGAGATAAATTTGATAAGACGATAAAACTTCAAATTTAACCCTTTTCACATCACTGATGTCGCTAGAAAAACGTCGATAATCTACAAAGCATTTCGTTTAATTACATTTTCATTGATAAGAATACAGAATTTTATAAAATTATTTCTTTCATAGAATTTCTCAGCGTAAAAGCGCGTTATAATCGGATACAGAGTAAACGAGAAAATTCTCGGAACGTAAAGAGCTAATCGTTCGAAACAGTTGGAAAACTTGTACGATTTATTTTCGAAACTCTGAAATACGAAAAGATCGGAGAACGACGCGGCAGGTTGTTAAAAATTTCGAGTGGAGTGGAGTTCAAAGGCGAAAGGGACTCGAGGCAGAAGTACGGAGCTCGTCAGAAGAGAAATATAAAACGAGTGAAGTTTGAAAATAGAATTTTATTAGCTACAGTAGCAAAATACCTATTCACTTAAATATTTGGCTTCACACGATTACCAGGCTAAGTTCGTTTATATTAATATACAATATGTAAAATGTGCCATATTGGATATGGGCAGTGTCCGTGGTAGTACGATGAACTTACTCTTCATACAAGATTTACGAGATATAAATATACATATAATATTTATAATAAACTTTCATATATATATATATTATTTTACATGCTAGAAAATAGTACGCTAGGCACCTTGTTTGAATAGTTATTGTAATAAAACTTATTGCGTACACGAACCCGTGGTGGTGGTGAGGGAAGCGATGCGCGGGAGATTCAAAGGCGGGCAAGTAAAAACGAGTGTAAAACGAAATTCTCGGCGAGAGAAACGAGAAATGGGGAAAGACGTAACATGGACGAAGGGTCGCGGGGGGAGAGAATTATACCGGGAATATAAGAGAGCAAAGAATCGAAGAGAAAGGAAGATTAAAATAACATTTCGGGACAAGATATATCCGCGGCAGAAGTCGAGAAGGCATCGCGACGAAGAAAAGCTTCTCCGGGTCCCTTCGTTTCGACTTCGTCGCGAAGAATCTCGTCGGAAAATCGTCGTTCGACCTTTCCTTCCAGCCATCACTCCGTCCTTCGACGTTCTGCTCGGCGATGCAAGGCGATCGGCGTGATTTAGACGTGGTTAAATTGGAAACAAGGTCGAGGAGAGGACGGGATGGTAGCAGAGACGCGAGGAACAGAGGGGAAGGGTTCATCGGGAATAATCGCGAGGGTTTTTACGTGAATTTACGTGTTTCTACGTGTTTTTACGTGTTCTTTATACACACTTGGCAGCGACTTATTCGGGACCTGAGGTTGCCTGCCTTCAGGGTCTCCTTTTGGGGCACTTGGAACTGTTGCCTGTCCTCGATGGTGGCCATCCAAAAGCTGAACTCGTTCGCGTAATAATGGCAGTGACCTTTAGCGCCGTTGCACTCGATGAACGGCGTCGCGCGGAAGTCCTCTAGACAGGATCCAGAGCTGGACAGAGATTGTCCTCCGCCCTGAGAACCGGCACCGGTGTGCTGCAAATCAAACATAGAGATCGGACCAAACCCTCCCTTTTCTAGCTATCTTCGGCTCTATTTATCAACGTGGAACGACGGTGAAAGTTCGAATTGGAAAAGGAGAAGCACGAGGCTCGCGATCGTCCTGAAAAGTTTCAGGCGAGCGGGCGGAGAAGCGTGTTTAAGAGTGTGAACGCGCGGCTCGTTCAGGCGTGCAGGAAATAACGTCGGGTTAAACGCGATGTTTACCGTGCAACTTCGGCAGCGGGGATTTAACGCGCGCGAAAAATATAAAGAAGCGGGCTGCGATACTGCAGACGAATGGGTAGGATGAGCAGACTTTTAGAAAATTGCCACCGAGACGTTGAAGTTATCGGGAGGATGAGATTTCTTCGTTCCTGGTGGATGCAGCGATGAATTGTTATTATTGGTTTTTAGAAAATTGCTGCTGCGATATTAGAGATTATCGGGCGATCAGGTTTCTCCGTTATTGGGAGATGGAGGGTTGAATTATCTTCATTGAAAGGTATCGTCACGAGAAGTTTTGTATGCAGACTTTTAAAAGGATGCTAACGAGGTCTTGGATGTTATCGAGCAGAGAAACTCGTTCTTGTTAGACGGAAACAAGATATTTTATCTTCGAGATATATTTTTACGAACAATGTAACTGTGAGAAAGTTTTTACAGGGTTGGTTTTGGATGGGAGGTATTCGCCACTGGCCAAAAGTTTGAATATACCAATTACTTTTGTATTCCATGCTCAGATATATATTCAAAATCTTCGTATTTCTTTTTGTAAACGTTACGCAATTGCTTCTACGGTTTCCTTCGGATAAAAAGAAAGAAACAAGTAATAGAGCATTTATATTATATTTCTAGAAGATGTTCGAAGTGTAATCGTTAATTTTTGTAATTTTCCTATCTCTGTACATGTAACAAAAAAAGAAATTGATATCATATTACTAAAAAGAAATCAAGAATGCTCTATAAATTAATCGGAGTACTCAAACTTTAGGCAAGTGATACGTGTGTTTAAAAATATAAATAAATATTCGAACCATGATAAAGCTGTATCCGATCCAAAGACCGGACCATCCATATGGGCAATCTGGAATCGTCAACGACTGGCTGTGTACGGCCAACACATTCGCTGGAACCTCACATACTACGCATCTAAAAAAAAAGTAGGAAACATTTTCGTTAATTCAAATTTTTGTTAATTACATACGCGCGATAAATACGATTTAAATCATTGTAATTCCCTCTAATATTTCCCATAATTTCAAAACGGTAGGTGTATCAAATTCGCTTGCATTATTCGTTACCCGTTTAAAACAACTGTTACTCGGACTGCGCGTTAAATTATTAACAAGTACCTACTAAATTCACAATTATTTCATTTTGCCTATGCTCTTTATATTCAACAACTCCGTGGAAACATTTGTAACTTTGTACAAATGAAATGTCACTGTTTGCATCGAAATTGCAACTGATTTGCGAGCGGAATAAAATTTCATTTTGCTTAGCTCGACATCGGCGATCGTTGCGATATTAAATCGAATAATAATACCTTGATTAAACGTGGAAATAAACGGAAGATATCGCTCGCCATTCAAGATGAAATAATATAAACGATTCAAAGATGAACGCGGTGTTGCAATTTATCGATAACGTATCCGCAATTAATCGGGTCGATTTCGAATTTTCCATCCGTATTGCATTTCTTACGCATTTCGTTTATATTAAATACGCCAAATATTTATACTGCAAAAGATCTTCCCTGTAAATTGCACATTATGACGGACTGCATGAAACGGTAAATCGAGAACATAAATTAATAAATTCCGAATACTCGTATAAACATTCGAGGCGCATGTTTGTTACGCAATTTACTAGTCAGCGTGGTAAATATTGAAAACAGAATTCGATATTTAACGTTCGAGATCGATCTGTAGAAGGATCGTGGTCGTTTATTTCGCTGCGCAATTTACGCTTCGCTATTTTTAACGCGAATGAAACGGCAGAGATGCAAGCCTGCCTGGTTCCTCGTATTTTTTAGGTATGCGATTATTAAGTGTAATTAACGATATTACGTTCCGGCACGGAATGCTTTGCGAAAAATTATTAACTTCCACGTTGATTATTCGTAATAAATATTCGACATCTGCGTATCAAATTTCCGCTAATTACCAAAAATTAATATTCTGCGTTCCTCGATGTGTCATAATTCACGTCGTTTCATGATTGGTAATATTATATACTGATGATAGATAAACGGATCGATTTTTTAATATAGACTTAGAATTATCTTAGAACTTTATAATTAAAAAATTTGCAAGGTATTTATATATTTTATTTTATTCTTTCTTTTATAAACGTGGAATAATCTTGTTTAATGTTAAAGATTTTTAATTTATATATTTATAGTTATAGACATATATAATATTTCAATTTTTATTTAAAATATTGGAAATACCGCGTCACTAAATTAAAATATCGCTGACATCTCAGTGGAATTTAATTTCTTTTCTCACGCAACTATCCCGTCCAGTTCGGTTGTAACTAACACTTTGATCGACATTGATAAAAAAAAGGGGGGAAAAAAATATAGGAAAAGAATGAATAACCGAATATTAATTCTTGTAACGATACTGCCATCTAGTAGCCGTAAATCACGCTGAAAACTGAGAGTCGAGCAAAATACAATAAATCCTTCAAAAGTCAGCGAGTATCCGTGTGTATCAATATCAATCACCGGCTCGATCGTGAACATTTCGAGAACAGAAAAATCTCGCCCGAAACGATAGTCTGAAATCAACGTTTATACAAATGACGTGTTACTTCGTCACGAGCAGCGTCTTGTTCTCTAAGCGTTCTGTCGTGTAAGAGAAACAAACGTATTTTGAAGAAAGCCGAAGGAAAGCTACTCCAGTCAAAGGAGATCGAAGAAAATCGATCAAGGAGAATCGAAGAAAATCGAATAGAACGAAACAGCGTCGAAAGAAATCGAGGAGAATAAAAACAACTTACAGACAATCTAGGAAAATAAAAGAAAATTCAAACGAAATGAGAAAAATGCGGGAAAATAAAGGAAATTCGAGTAAAAAAAAAAGAAGAAAGAAAGAAACGTACCTGGAGATGTACTGCTCTATGGCTGTCTCTTCGATTACCATCGTGGGAATTGGGCTATTGGTTGACAGCCAGTAAGAACGATCGTTGCGGCTAGCGTAATGACATACGTTGTTCACGTCGCAGAAAAGGAACGGCATCGTCGAGAATTTTCGTACACAGGAGCCAGCATAACCTGTTTCGCGATTATTTATTAGTCATTGAACAGGATCAGGATAACAATGAACGTTAGATGGAAGGTTGATTAGCGAGGAATTAGCACAAAGACGAGATTAGCACTTGCCTAAGTCTTGCGAATGCGCTCTTTCATCTCCATCCGTGTAGAGTAAACTGTATCCATCCCAGAGTTTGATGTGTCCTGCATCGCAAGTAGGCAGTGATTGACTTTGACTGTGTTTCACCAATAAGATACCGGTAAGATAGTCTGGTGCCGTTTCGCACGGTTTCCCTGGTTCTCCTGGGGCACCAGGAATACCAACGGGGCCTTGGAGACCCGGCAAACCTGCTGCACCGACAGGACCTGTTATACCAGGTAAACCAGGTGGACCTGGTGGTCCTAGAGGTCCTGGTGAACCTTTCTGTCCATTTATTCCTGGGTGTCCTGGCTGACCTGGGAATCCTTTCTCTCCTGGCGCTCCTGGCGAGCCAGTTGGTCCTACGACGGAAGCAAGTATTCGAATAAGTGAATAGACGAAATGGTTACTTGAAATTAAACTCTCGAGGTCGCATCTCTTTTTTAATATAATCGAGAAATCATACCAGGGAAACCACGATCTCCTTTCGGTCCCATTGGTGGCTCGATGCAGTCGTCACCTCTGTCACCCTTCTCGCCCACGAATCCAACAGCACCTACCAATCCCATGATACCTTGGTAACCTCTGTCACCCTTCTCTCCAGGTGGACCAGGCAAGCCGTTTCTACCATCCCAACCTCTTTCACCCTTTAGACCAGGCAGACCATCTTCTCCGCTCGGTCCTGTAATTTCAACCAGGCCAATGTTCTCAAAGTTGTCCGAACATTCTTCGAGTCATTTCACTTGGAATATTGGATTTTCATATATTATAACTACTCGTGATCGGATATAATAATTGACTATTAAATTCAATGGGTTACTTTTGTCCATTGATCGTTTGGACTCGAACATTTACGTTACCTGGAAATCCTGGTTCTCCTTTTTGTCCTAGAGGACCAGGCTGTCCCGGCAGTCCAGCATCTCCTTTTTCACCTCTTTCACCCGTTGAACCTGGGGTTCCTGGAGCTCCCGGTGATCCATCGTGGCCAGACAAACCAGGTGGACCCATGAGGCCCATGTCTCCTTTCTCACCCGGTAGCCCTATCGGACCGTAAGGCCCGATATCTCCCTTCGGTCCAGGTAGACCAGTCAAACCTTCTTCTCCCTTTTCTCCTGGTCGACCTGGCAGTCCATCTCGTCCACGTTTTCCGGATAGGCCTGGTAAACCTTTTTCACCCTTAACGGTTGCTCCAGGTAATCCGGGACGTCCGTGTGGCCCAGTTTCACCTGAAATGACACATTGTAATATTTTCAAGAACTATATTGGTGTAAGTTCGATGCTTCGGGAGATGAAAAACTTGAAAATTAAAGCATGTACCTTTAAGTCCAGGTAGACCAGGCGGTCCTGGAGCTCCAATTGGGCCTGGTAAACCTCTGTCTCCCTTTTCACCCACGTAACCAACATGACCATCTAACCCACGATCTCCTTTCTCTCCATGTACACCTGGTGATCCAGAAATACCCGGTTCACCCTTTTCTCCTTTGACCGAAACTGTTGGCCCAGGCAATCCATGATCACCTTTTTCACCGATTTCACCAGGAAGTCCAGGAAGTCCAACGGGACCTTAAAAAACGATAACATCGTGTAATTCAAGTTTATCGCATGGTATATTTTCATTTGAAAATGAGAAAGAGGCTCGACTTCTTACCTGTAATACCACGCTCTCCTTTGACACCGTGAAGTCCAGGACGTCCTGGAGCACCCATTTCACCGTCTATGCCAGGGAAGCCGATAGGACCAGGTGGGCCGGTATCACCTCGTTCACCTGGTACTCCATCAATACCAGGCGTCCCAGGTTCACCTGGTGCGCCAGGTAGCCCCTAATAATTTACGGATTTTGATATGTAAATTTGATTGCTTTCCAAACACGCGAAACTCGCTTTAAATGATCCGTGACTTCGATAACTCGATGAAACGTACCACATCTCCTTTCAAGCCAGGGAAACCTCTTACTCCGGCATCACCTTTCAGGCCCTGAAGTCCTTGGAAACCGTTACGACCTGGCACGCCAGGTTCTCCCTTTGCACCGGGTAATCCATCTACACCGATGCCACGTCCTCCAGCTTCCCCTTTCAACCCATCAACGCCATCCCTACCAGGAGGACCATGCGGACCACGAATTCCTGGCATTCCAGGCTCACCCTTTTGTCCTTTCTCAGACACTTGACCTGGCTCTCCTTTCAATCCCTAATTTTTGTAAACAGCTCTAGTGAATTTACAATCGCTATCATCTCCTTTGGGTTGTCATTGTACGAAATCAAGATCGGTAACTTCGTAAATGCCACATGGTTTTTAGAAATCAAACCTTAGAGGATGTGAAATACTCACTGGTAATCCAGGTTGACCTCGTTCACCTTTGATTCCTTCGTATCCGGGGAAACCAGAGGGACCAATAGGACCAATCGGACCTATATCACCTTTTGGTCCCGGTAAACCAGCACGACCTGGTTTTCCATCTATGCCAGGTAATCCAGGGAATCCAGCGGAGCCTTTTTCACCCCGTTCTCCTTTCATACCAGGTACACCTGCTGATCCAGGTCTACCCGGTGAACCGGGTAAGCCTCGTCTTCCTGGGTATCCTTTCGGTCCGTCGATACCCGGTTCACCGCGATCACCTTTGGTACCTGGGAATCCTGGGAGACCGGGTCTGCCAGATGATCCTGGCAATCCTGGTTCACCTGTCGGAAAGAAACAACCATGGTTTCGTATTAACTCTTCGCACTCGAGAGATGAGTTTCAGTCGTAATTTGTTTTAATTTCATAATCTAAATGTCTAATACGATACGATAAATATATCAAGAATAATTATACGCGGAATATATACGTGCTTCTGTTTTTTTTTTTTTTTCTTTTTTTTATTTCACTATTAGAAGTGTCAGCGGGAATACAAAGATATAAAAATAAAATTCGAGTTACTGTCATTCACGACGTAAAAATTCCTCGAGCACAAAGGGTTAATTGAAATCTCAGGCGAATAACTACAGGCCTTAGTAACTACGTACCCTTTATTCCGTCTGTACCAGGAATTCCTGCAGCACCAGGTGGACCTGGAGGTCCAGTTATTCCAGTGTCTCCTTTTTCTCCTGGTGCACCAGGCGATCCACTCATTCCTGGCATACCGACGTCGCCCTTATCCCCGATAAATCCTGGCAAACCGGAGTAGCCTATAGGACCATCGATTCCTGGTGGCCCAGGATGACCTTTGTCTCCTTTCTCTCCTGGTGGACCCGGCAGTCCAGGACTGCCTTTCACTGTTATTCCGGTTTCACCCTTTTCACCTTTCGACGCTGAAGCACCTGGGAAACCTCTGGGTCCTTCGCGACCAGGTTCTCCAGGGAAACCCATCGGTCCCATATTACCCTTGTCCCCGCGAGGACCTGGCAATCCTCTAGGCCCAACCGGCCCAGGTGCGCCAATTGGTCCCGTTGGTCCAGGTGGTCCCTACATTCGTTTCATCGTAATGTAAATATTACACATCGAAGATGTAATTAACTCGAATCGAAGGAGCATATTTGATATATTTACCGAAAAACCTTGTAAACCTTTGTCACCGCTTAAACCCTCTCGTCCTGGTGGTCCAGGCTCTCCTTTCTCACCGGGAGCGCCTCTGTCACCTTTCTGACCATCGCACAATTGGAACGGTGGACACTGACCTATTTAAGACATAAGTAATGAATTACGTAATTGACACGGCTATACTCGAACGGTAGATAAATTGTGCAATTGATATTCACCGGGTTCTCCCTTTTGTCCATAGAAACCAGGTTCACCCTTCTGACCATGTTGACCTGGATAGCCTGGCTCTCCGCGTTCTCCCTTCACACTCAGACCACTGTCACCCTTTTTGCCTGGAATGCCTGGTCGTCCAGATATTCCATCTTGTCCGGGGAATCCACGATCTCCCTGTAGACGATAAAAATGGTATTATTTATTTCGAAATTGAAGGAAATTTACGAGACAAACGGGGGTTCGAAATTATAACTTACAGCTGTACCCTTAGGTCCCGGGAAGCCTTCCATCCCGAGCGAACCTTTCTCCCCAGGAGGACCATGTGGCCCGGGCGGGCCAGGTCTTCCTACTTCTCCTCTTAAACCTTTCTCGCCTTTCTCCAGCTGGATCATGCTCAACGAAACCGTCGCAGGGGTACCAGGTTCTCCTTGAGGACCAGATGCACCAGGAATCCCGTCTTTCCCCTGTTAATCGAAAACATGGAATTTAAACGAGATTCTTCACAGAGACACAACGAACTTTTATTCAATTATATCGCTTCACTGTGAAATTAGGAAAAGAAAATGAAAAATAAGAGGAAATATGTGTATATATTAGGCTTAAAATTGTAAAAATCATGGATTTCTTTTTCCCCAGTCTAATATAATTTATTATTGGGGAAAAAAGAAATCCATTTAAAATTATAAAAATAATGGATTTCTTTTTCTCAATCCGAACAGTGCTCAGCGTCATCTATGATTTTGAATCTAAACACGAGTTTCCTCTCTAAAATTATACATGGCACTGACAAGTGTTTGGGTTGAAGAAAAAGAGATCCATCATTTTTACAATTTTAACTGGATTTCCTTTTCGTAGCTTAATACATTAGTAAATAACGTATTTCGAGAAAGCGCGAAAATTCGAGATGTGAAAGTTAGAATTGTTCAAGATACCGGTGGTCCTGGTGGTCCAATTGGTCCAGGTAATCCATCGGAGCCAGGTTCTCCAGGTAACCCTCGTTCTCCAGGTGGACCTCGAGGACCAAGAAGTCCGGGTGTTCCGTCTAAACCGCGATCACCTTTCTCACCGTGCAACCCTGGCCGGCAATCTTGACAACGACCTCCGATGTCTCCTTTCTCGCCAGGTGCTCCCGGATATCCTGGAGTGCCTTCCTTTCCCGGAGTTCCTGGTTCACCTGGTAAACCAGACTCACCTGGTGCCCCTGGGATACCATCCAGGGAATCACCAGGGAAACCACGTGGGCCTGCGTAACCACGTTCTCCCTTCTGGCCTTTCTCCCCGTCGAAACCTGGTGATCCATCCATTCCTTTAGGTCCCTAAGCACGATATTTCATAATCTTCAGAGTGTCACGAGATCGTTAAATTTCATTGCGCTAACTACCGAGCGGATACTTACCACAATTGATACGCCTGCCTCTCCTGACGCGCCTCGAGGTCCTGGTGGGCCTGGAGGGCCATCGAACCCACGCGGCCCAGTAGGTCCCGGGAATCCAGTGATACCAGGCTCTCCTTTTCCTCCTTTCTCTCCTGGCAACCCTTCAGGACCAGGGATACCTTGAGAACCAGGTCCTCCCGACAGACCGATAGGACCTTTCGGACCTGGGTCTCCCGGATATCCATCGGCGCCACGAGGCCCAGTAGGCCCTGGAAAACCTTGCGGTCCTTTTGGTCCTGGTGGTCCTGGTGTACCTTTGCCACCCTAAATACGTAATTTATAATTAAAAATACACGTTAACCGATTAACCAACTAGCCAAGTGTCGTAGCATTGCAATTCTAAGAAGATGTTTAGTTCGTGGAAAGAAAAATTAATTAATACAAATGGTACTCACTCCTGGTGGACCAGGAGGTCCTCGTAACCCTGACACTCCCATAGGCCCATCTCGACCTGGTTCTCCTTTCTGTCCAGGACGACCAGGAAGACCATCTAATCCGTCGTAACCTCGGTCACCTTTGCGTCCAGGTGGACCTGGTGGGCCGGAGAAACCATCCCTACCCTAGAAACGATGAACAAATTAATTTATTGTCACTCTTTTTTGCTTTTCAATTTGTTATCAAACTGCATCGATCCAAATGAACTTACGCGGACACCTGGTGCTCCTGGAAGACCTTTTTCTCCTTTCATACCTGGAGTACCACTTATACCATGATCACCAATCGGTCCTGGTTCTCCTTTTATACCATCCGGTCCCCTTTCACCCTATCATTGCAAGCGACACGAAATAGAGATAAACGATGAAATCGTTCGATTTATTCGATTTATCGAACACATTCGTTGATTTATGAAATACCTTATCACCACGGTCTCCTTGTTTACCCGACACTTCTTCGACGACACCTAAAGGTACCCTAACACCAGACGTTCCAGGAGGACCTTGCTCACCCTTTTGTCCTTTATTACCCTTTGGACCCTCGAACTTAAGACCCATATTTCCTTTCTCTCCTTTTTGCCCCGGAAAGCCAGGTGGACCCTGAATAGCAGTTTAATATTCAAAATCGACATCTTTGTTACGAGTTCAGTCAGGATTAAATGCGCGAGGAATATATATAAGTACGGAAAATTACTTACATCAGGGCCAAATTCACCTTTCGGTCCTGGGATCCCATGTTCTCCTTGGGGTCCTGGTGGACCTGGAGGTCCTCGGACACCATCGATACCCGGTTCTCCCTTTTGGCCTACAGGGAATCTACCAGCGAATCCTGGTTGACCCTTTTCTCCTTTAGGTCCCGGTGAACCGCGGAAACCACGAGGACCTGGCTCTCCACGACCACCATCTTCACCAGGTCTACCCTGAGAAGTGAAAACAGTGTAAATTTGAGAAGTCGATAATTATCTCTAATGTAAATTGTAATCTTTGTTATAACGTGTATAAATAGCGGTGATTATTAATTGTAAACGTACGTCTGTTCCATTACAACCATCGCGACCAGGAAGACCAGGAGCACCAGGCGAACCTTGAACTCCGGGAACACCACTTATACCAGAGAATCCAGGCACGCCCATTTTACCCTAGGATGATCGAAATACTTAAAATTGGTGGAATTAAAAATTAATCAGACTCGATTCGCAAGCTTGTACATACTCTGTCACCTTTCGATCCACGTGGCCCCTGAGGACCAGGATCACCTTTCTCTCCTTTTGGTCCCAAAAGACCTTCTGTTCCTGGAAATCCTTTCTGGCCTTTTGGACCTTGTGGTCCCATTATACCTGGAGCACCCTGCGCGCAAAAGTCAAAATAAGTTCGATAGATCAGAATTTGATATTGGTGAAAACGAAAAACTGTAAACTCCATCTCGTCGATTCGTTTATTGCTATCGAAAATTAAGTACGGCAAAGGAATATGTTATTAAGCAGTAACTAACAACATATAACACGACTGCCATAATTGAACCTTGTTACACGCGACGGTTGCCCGCGAATATAATTCGAACTATAACATAATTTGCGGTGGTTAATTTGATCAAAATTTTTATGACTTTGCTTTGATCTAAAATTAAGAACAGATTTACCATATGTATCGCGAGCAAAGGATTAATTTGAAAACAGTTGCCTATCGCCTAATTCTTTTCTAACCCTCTTCGTTTTCTTTTAACAAACGCCGATCAAACTTTGGAGCAGAAAATGAAACTATTTGCTAAACGCGAGACTGTTTAACACGTTGACTGACAGTGTAAGATGTGATATAAAATTAAAAAATTTACATTGTTTTCGTAAGTTTGCAGTAATTTCGAGATTTTTTCATTAATGTATTTAGATATTACTTATCAAAAAGCTTTTATTGATACAATTTGAACAAAAAAGCAGTTGCGTTTTATAAATGCCACAAAATATGGCAACTAACCTTTCTTCAACACTTTCCTCTCCTTTTTTTTTTATGAAAAAAAAAACAAGCATACAACGCCGTTACTTATCATTACTTTCACTCTCTTCGTCTGACATTTCCCGATCTATAAAAAGATTTTCGCCTGAATTCGACCAGGAATCGCAGAGAACTAACAGGAGATGAACACACTGTTTATTTTCTATATTGTTGCAATACTATGACGTTACCTGATTACAATAAAATTTTGTCTGTTCATTTGCAATTGACGTATCACAATAAGGATCCCCTCATAAATGAGCGTAGCAGTGAACGTGTTAAACATTCGATTAAAATAACTGGACTGACTATGAATGGATAATCTATTCTCGGCGTTATTCCTTGGACTCGGCTCGTTCTCTTGGACAAATACTTACCCTGGAGCCTTTTTCGGCGAAACATTTCGGCACACAACAGCCGGAACCGGTGCAGTTTTGCTTTGCAGTGTATCCTGGAACTGGCACAGCTGTGTAACTGCTCGGATAATTGTCCGAGTCTCCAGCCGCACCGTAACCTCCTCCTCGTCCTTGCGATTGAACACGCCTGTAAGGATCCGTTCGATCATAACCGTCCCTGGATCCATGACTTTCTCCGTAGGTATTGCCATAAGGATCTATGGGCCCTTGTGTTCTATCGGCTTCACCCCTTCTTCCGTAATAAGGGTCGTCGTATCCTCGAGATCTATCACCGTAAGGATCGCCTTCTTGATTGTAAGGATCCAGAGGTGCTTGTCCTTGTCCCCTGTCATAGGAACCCTGTTCCAGGCCACCTGAGAGAAGGAAATTACTCGTGGCAGATGAACCGAGCAGATGAACTATGGTACGGAGGGTAGAAGTGGATTGGAATGAATTGGAGCGCTGGTTCCAAATGGACTGGGAAATAGTGGTATTGTGCGATCGGTGGAATTTCGAAATAACCGCGTCTTTGGGCGTCGAGGGGTGGCAGAGATGCTGCAGGCTCTGTGAAATTTCCATGCATGTGTGAGTTAACTTTTTGTCCGATTATCTCGAAACAGGTAAACTAGGCTGTGGCGGATACAAATGGATTGGAACGAATTGGAACGTTGGTGGGTTGAGAAATACCGGAGATCTCTGACATTACCGTGAAATCGTGGTCTTTGTATTAAAAGGAAAACAAGATGTTAAAGAAGCGTTCCAACTTTCCGTGTTATTTTTACGCATGCGTGTATTAACCCTTGCTTTATCTCTAGGCAGATAGATCGGTCAGGTGAACTATACCACGGAAGATGGAATTGGATTGGAATGAATTGGAACAGTGGTTGGGAAATAATAGCATTGTGCGATCGTTGAAATTTCGATCGAATCGTGCTCTCCTCTATGTCAAGAGATTTCGCTGTGAAGGATGTAAAGAGATATTGGGATGTTAAATGTTCTCGCGCTATTTTCATATATTTTGCCTCCGAAATCTTTTAACGAAAGAGCATACGAGTATTGGAAAAACGATCTTTCGAACCTATCGTGTCTTTTTTTTATCGTTTCTTACTGGAAATAACCTAACGGCATTTTTAAGCCGATTTGATCGTTCTATAGTATCCAAGTTATTAACAAATTTATTCGATTCCGTGTTACAACATAATTTTACGTTCCCAATAGGAGAAAACTGTACAAATTAGCCGAAGGTGCTCTCACTTCAACCTGTCTTAAGTAAATCGTCTAATTATTACAAGCCAACCGAGTCTGTTTTTTACCTGTCGGTAATGGAATTGTGTTATTACGATTATTCGTGTTTATTAGCCTCGTTATAGCGAGCGATTTAAACACACAGGAAAGTGCATTCGAAATAAGCATAAGTGAGTGCGGCTCCAAGAGCCACGACGAGGATTTATTAGAAAGCGAATATGATTATAACGATGACTTAGAGCAGACACGCGAATTCGGACTGCCTTATTTCAAGTGGTAGAATTGAAAACAATTAGCGAGAGGTTAATTTATGCGAAATAATATATTTCTTAGCCTGTTAATCGGAAAGGCGTTAAAGAGAAACATCGAAATCGCTTTACTCGCCCAGAAATTTTCTGCTATTTTTAAACGACAGTGATATTCTAATTAATCGATACTCTATCTTGCTCGCGTTAGAACGAATCGGAAGAGGCGAAGTTAGAAACAAAGGGAATGAATAACAGGAGCAAGCTTGAATAAATAATTTGGTCGATAACGAAGGATAATCCTTCGACCGTGAAACATGGATACGCGAAGTTAAAGAATGCTAAAATCGAAGAATCGCGAGTACAGGGTTAAGGAAGAAACGTTGAAATAATATTCTCGTTACCGTTTCATTGTGGAAAATTTAATAAATTTTCGATACAACGAACCGCGATACCGAGGGCACTTGTTCCGTTCTTTTATGAAAGTAATCCGTTCGTTGCTCAGGCGACCCGAGTTTCATACCTTTTCAAAATTCAATTTTCCATTAGCCCGTTAAATTTTATGGAACACCATAAACTTGCGCGCGCACAATAACCGCTGGCATTATCGATTAATAGGAAACTATTACACCACGCTTGTAAAGACAAAAGATAAACGGTCTCGTTAATTAGCAGGCTCAAGTTGAATTCGTAAATCTCAGAATATTGCGGTGTACCCATTACAACGGTTTGGATGATGAATGATGCTTCTTTTTAACAAAAATATTGCCAACTAACATCTTTCGTTTCGATTCGTCGAATACATTTATATTGTTCCTTTTAATTTTCGACACTATCGTATCGATAAATATCAACGTTCTTCGTTTCTGCGTATTTTTGTCGTTAAAACAAAAATATACTCTTAAAATATAAATATCCTTTCTCGCATTCTTCATTTTTGAAAAAAGAGGCACGCTAAAGCCTTCGAAGTTCTATGCGCTTTTCAACTTTTAAGTAAAGTTAGGCAGCTCTAAAGACTTCGCAGGGGTCTGAGAACAGCCCGATTCATTTATCCTAACTGCATTTCAAGCGATGCTATTATTTTAAAATGACCCATGTATCGTTTAATAAGTCAGATATAGTATGAAATGTATAAGGTTGAAATGAACTTTGTCGATTTTATGAATTTTTCAAGAGAGAAAGAAAATAGTCGTTTTGATACGACTAGTGAATTCCTTTCGCATCATAATGTTGGAGATACACTGTTTTTTTCATAACTTTTTCTTGTAACTCGAAACTCGAAAAGTACGTTTTTACATTTATGTAATTTTAGTCATGCGATGATTTACGTTAATTTACTTCTTCTAGCAAACGTATCGATTTTATTTCAGGCATCTAACTAATTATTTCGTTAATAGTACAGTGAAGAAGCTATTTAAAAAATTGCACGGGCCATTAGGAAATAACAATTCAATTTTTAAACGGATAAAAAAAAAAGATACGAATGACGACACAAAGTGGAAAATGAAGTTTCAGGTTTCTTAATGCTAATTAGATTGGGAAAACAGTGCCGACGAAAGAACTTTCTGAAGAATCCTCGATAGACGAGGTGACGTACAAAATTCATACTACCTAGGAGAGAAATAAATTTCCTTTTAAATTCCTTGAATGTTTCATAAGACGTTTCATAACGCGTCTGACAAAAAATTTCGATAAGAAATTTATTTTAGCCGCGATATGGGAGGAACCTTCGATATCTTGGTAACTACAAGGAAACTTTATGCTGGTACCATAATGCTACTCAACGAGATAAAACGCGATTTCATTTTTCAGAATAATAAACGATATCGCGCTTGTTTATTAGGGTTAATATTTTGACCAAGACTGTTCGATTGAATTTATTACCATAGCTGGTTTGAAATCCGGAATCGTCGGTGTTCTGGCCATAATCGTCACCATCGGGAAATCTTGATCGATCATCGTTTACATTTAAGTACCGCCTGTCTGCTTCCTCCGAATCTGCGAATTAAATTGCAAAATAATTTATCAAGTATCACCATAAAACTCGATTTTTATATAAATTGGAAAGGAAAATTTTGCAAGTGGGAAATTAAATATAACCGAAACGAGAAGAATAAACAGAAGTACGAGAGGAAGAGTTAATTGTACAATTTATTCGAGTTTTGTATTCCGCGAGAAAATGGTAGTAAATCTGGAATAGAAGTTTTCAGGGAAGCGAAATTCAATTTCAGTGTATCGATGAAAATATTTATTCGCGTTGTCTCTAAATTTTTTTCAACGGTAATCTTTCATTTCGTTAGTGTATAAAAAGACTATAAAAAGGAGTTATCCCGGATATTCGTATATGGAACTAAAATATTATCCAATTAAACTTGTCGGCAAGTGGTGCGGCAGAATTGTTCGTTCTATATAGAGAGGGAATCGAGAAGAGATAAATCCCGTGGTTACCTTCGTTGTTCGTTACAAAAGGTTTCCATCGTGGTGAAATATTATAATCATCCTCAGTACTATTTGGTTTTCCAATATCACCTCGTCCGAGTGGAACAACAGGCGGAGGATTGTGCGACCATGATGTGTAATTATATTGCTGAAAATAAAAAGAGCACAGCATGAAGCGGGAATTATTCTTGATACCTTAGAAAAAGAAATAGTCATATAAATATAAAAACGCGTTCATTTCCTTTCATTTTTTTAATGTTTAGTAATTGCGCCTTTTTCTCAATTGCACTTTGTTATACAACGACGGTGTTCGAATCGTGAGAAAGAAATTGTGTAAAAATAGCTTTTTTGGCATTTTAAATAAGTTGCAGAAAAAGAATTGCCAATATATATATGATATGTTTGTTCTATAACGAGGTCGATCTACTTTTGCGACAATCGATACAAAGATGCGTGTATCGACCGAGATCTAGATTTTGCAGACTTCGAAGATCTATAAACTACTTTACCGACAAAGTGTATCGATCACTGATATATAACATGCAGTTTTGTCTATTATCGAATGAAATTGTTTCAATCTATTGATTAGAGACAGGATGAACCATTAACAAAGGTTAAATACTGAACGAGTAATACATATTACGATTTAATATTTAATATAATTAAATATACACCGAGGAAATTAATTGTCATGCATTAAACTTTGTTCAGTAAATATCNTTTTTAAAATATCTGTGTATCTTATCTAAAAAGTTTAAGAATTGTATGAATTAAAAAAAATATACCAGTAAATAAATTAATTTTATTTTTCTTAAATTCATAATTTTAAACTTATTATTTAAATATTCATTTCATTTATATATAAAATTGAAGTCTATTGAGTGATTTAAGATACTGAAAAATTCGAATAAAAATAAATACTAGGATACAATTAAAAAAAATATAATCAAATTCAAGCGTAAATATAGATGTATGTAATGGAATAAAAAATAATCAATTTCAATGAATTACAAATAAGAAAAAACAAAAACATAATGAAAATAATCCTAATTTAATACGTCTTTAAAATAAAAGCCACGTTATGTGTGGTTGCTGGGCAAAAGAAGCAAAGCTAAGCGTACTATGTATCAAATGCTTGGATATGAAGATTAAAAGTGTTTTCAAGAGGATCTTCTTACTTCTTAATACTTCTGAGGTTGCATCAACTGTCGATAAGTTATCAGCTATGCTTCTTGTCTAGCAGAACACATTTTTAAACCGCGAAATTGTCATAAAATGAACTTTCGCACACTGGTATATCATAAAATTCATATACATATTTTTACACCTTAAAATAATCAAGCTTACTCGCGATAAAAAATTAACCCTTTGCATTCGACGATTTTTTGGTTACAGAAGAGTAGAAATTCACAGATTTTCTTCTATAAAACTGACGTTGCCTTTTTGAATGATAAATAAAGAATCATATAATAATTAACACTTAAAATTATTTGGTTTAGTTATCTCGCGTATTGTTAAATTTTATACATAAATTTTACATATCAATTAATACTCGCCTTCAAAATTTTATGACAACTGACAGTCGGCTCTCAAGTGCAAAGGGTTAACGACAAAAGTTAATAATAATTCAGTACAGTCGAAATAAAAAGGAGAAATAAATAAAATCCTCTAAAATTCATTCTCCACGAATTCTAACGTCGCTGTTACTTCCAAAATTTCTTCTCCATAGAACCACGCAAGAGAAAAGCATTACAGAACCACGAAGTCTTGTCTAAACAACTTTCGACAGATCCAATTGCTACCTTGATCGCTGATAGCTAGCCCTATTCCACGTCCGGAGATCATAATATATAGATTAGCTCGATTCAGTCGATGACTCATCCCGTTCGCAGAAAGTCATTGTCTTGCCCTCGTTTTCACGTTTTATCCTCTTTTCTTTTTCAGTTTAGGGCTGGTACGCACTGACAGGAAGCGCGGGGAGATAGCGCTGGCTCGTTATCGTTTCGAAATGACGCGCCGTTTCTCTGTTCCTTTTTGATTCCCTTTCTGGCCGCGCTGGGCCGCTCGCGTTACCAGCGTTTCCCTCGAAACAGATGAATGAAAGCACGGCCTTTATCGGAACGAAAGATAATCGTATCACGACGGTGCGACACGTCTTGGGAAACTTAGCGGAAAGAAGCAGGAAGAGCGTAGAAAATTCCGAGAGCCAGGAATTATCTGTCCTCGCGAAAGTATTCGTTAGCTCGGTGAACACGATAAGTTTCGAGGTTAGACGAACGTACTTTCATAGTCTTTCCGTGCACCGCGACTAATTATATCCTTCTAAAGAGTATCGAAAAATAATATAAAACATAATTATATTTTAATTATATTTTAATTATATTTTAATTATATGTTCGTACGAATATCGTACGAATATTGTATGCGGCGAAAAGGAAACCTTGAAAGTGATGTAATAGTGGCTTATTGGTTACTTCATATGGTTAATGTATCTAATTGAACCGAGTTTGCGTTGAACGAGAGTTAATTATTGTACGAAACTTTCTTTGACGTTTGATTAAGTCTTCGTCGCGCTGCGTAATGCAGGTATTAATTAATGTGCTCGTTAGATATCGTTTCGGAGAGTTTGCTGCGTCGTTCGACGCGATGAATCTGCCAGCAGCTACCTATCCTTTTATGGGAATACCGAATCGTCAAGGTATAATCGTTTGTAATATTTTTCATGGTTAACAATCGAGCGTTGGGCTGGTCACATGGCACGGTCACGTGACGTGTAATTTTTCAAATCCTCATTCGGAACAGTCGAAACTCGCTGATAATACGATAATTCACGACGACCTCGGTATCAGTTAAACGCGAAACAGATTTACTGACATCACTGCTGAAAATATGTACGGGATCACACTTCCTTAATTTACTGCCGCGGAAATGAAATCCTTCGTATTTCGAATTGTTTCGTGAAATTATTGCCTCGCTATACGTCGATTCGCAAATCTCGAATTTCGTACTATTCTTCTTATGCAAGTAAGTTTATTTTTTGTACAAATTCATTTTTACGTGAATTTTACAGTCGGTAGTCGCAATACGTAGTCTGTTAGCATGTTTCTGTTTCGTTGATATTGTAATTAGATTAAATTAAGATTTACGATTTTTCAAGCCGAATTTAGATTAACGTCGCGACTAATTAAATTTAATTGGTCCGTTTGTAAACAAAGGTAGTTTTACAAGTAGTAATGAGAACCGTGAAAATGATAATCGGTATTTGAAATTAGAAAAGCTGCTATGAATACGAAATTGACATAACTATCCTTCGATAATGTGCTTATTTCCAAACAATGAATCATAGATGTTACATAGCTGCAATAGCGTTAAATTATTCCATCTAACATTAATCCATGCATGACAAAAATAAGACGAAAAAAATAAGAAAGATTACTCGACGTTATAATAACGTTTGCAGTGACATCTCAATATTCGAAGTTAGATAAAATTTTAACTCAAACCATAGAAAGTCTATTCAAAATGTATTCGATGAATATCGATTAGATTATACCTGTTAATTCTGACGATCATATATTTCGATCATAGCGATACGCCGCGTTAGCTAGCATCTAAAATTAATTGTTATTCTCTCAGCGGATATGATTACTGTAACTTATCTTTCAACAAACTTCTACATTTAGCTTACTTCACTTTAACCCGTAAGTTTTGAGAATTAACATCTACTAAAATAATATCCTATTATCATAACTAACAGTATACTACTAGCAAGTTACTAGTTCTGTTACCAAAGCTTGTATCAATATCAACTTCGTACCAGGTTTCAAATCCCAGAAAAATCAACAAACAAATATCAATTCCCTCGTTCCTATCCACCCGAAGACACTATGACACTATCTAGGGACCTACACGATTCTTTTCTCGAAACGATTAAAAAATCGCTCGTCGCCATGCCTTGTCTATCCATGAACAACATTGAACCTCGATAAAATCGTTAAAAACCAAGGAAATAATCGAAGGAAAAATATCTCTGTGAACGGTGAATCCCGGTTTCCTGCACTGATGAAATCGTCCGACCGAATTATCGTCAACGTCACACGCATCTCTGTCCCCGAGCATCCACGAAAACGGCTCAATCTACGCGGCCATTTCGTTCAACGAAACCAGCCCAATTTTCTTATTCCAGATACGAAGAGACTATCTTCTCGTGACGGTTCAAGGATTGTTCCTTTTATCGCGTCTCTCGGCCGCCTTCGTGAATCCGCGATTACGTAACCAGCCATCCAGGTCTCCGCTTGGATCCCTCAAAACGATCCTTCGTTCCATCTATCCTCCTTAGCCCTGCGTTTCATCCTTCCTGCTCTTCCTTTCTGCTCTTTCTTCTTGCCCTCGTCGCCACATTCGAGCAGTTTTAACGAGGGACGTTAACGCGGCGTAGGACGAGGCCCGCTAATTCGTTGGCCAGCGATTTTTACAATCTCATCGCATCCCGCGTACTCGTAAAAGCTCGCACAGACTGAAATACCATCGACAAAGACGCTGTACAAAGACAACCGGATGTATATACGGATATACAATCGTTTCGCTACTCGAAATTAGACGATTTCAGATGGCAGACCGCTGCGTTGCAAGAAGTTTCCCCATGATACGGATTTATCTCCTTTTTTCCTTTATTTTTCGATTTATTGCTGCGGTTCGATAAGTTTTCAATGAAGGAAGGATGTATCGTTGAATAAAGTTAGTTTAGCATATTTGTATGGTTGTTGATGTACGGTTTGACGATGGTTGGTTGACTGTGCTCATACGATCGTTTGGATCGTTGAAATTGGTTGACTTTTGTCAAACTAATACTAGTTATTGAGTTGATGGCTGATTATATTGACACGGTTCGTTCAATTTTTTGAGATTGATTTGTTTGTATCTGGTTACCAAGGGTAGACGCGAATAAATAATTAAACGAAGCTAATTTCCAATTATTCAGCGGTATTATTTAGTCACTGAGGTTCAATTTGGCGATAGTTAACTAACTGGATTGCCACTATCGATTAATTTCACGAAATTGGATAATTTATAATCAGTTACTAATGCTCGGCACGAAAATATATTTATACGAAGTTAGTTTACATTTAGTTGGTATATTGAACAATCACCGAGATATGATTTGATAATATTGAACCAACTGATAAATGTTTCGAAATCGATTGATTTATTACATCTAGCTCCTAAAATTCGAACAAATTAAACAGAGTTCATTTGCTGCTGAGATATATTTTGATAATAGTCGACCGATTGTTCCGATACAACCGTTCAACGTCTGGAAATTAATTAATTTGCACCGAACTACTCAGTATTGTTACTTGGTCTCTCAGAAATATATTAACTCAGTTGTTCAACTTCGCGAAATTAGTTAATTCGTGTCTAGTTGCCAAGTTTCGAGTTTATATAACCAAACGTAGTTAATTTCCAATTATTTCACGTCATTATACGGTCTCTGAGATACACTTTGAGAGTAGTTAACTGACTGTACCGAAACATTGGATCAATTTCTCAAAATCAGTTGATCTGTAACGAGTTCAAGGTCTGCATGTCTATTGCATCGATTTAAATGTGTATTTAAATAAAATTAATTTGTACTTTATCGATAATTACCGATACAACGGTTCAACTCCTTGAAATCAGCTGATACAAACGAAAAGCCTGACAAGCAACAAAATTTCCGAAAATCGACGATTAGACAAATTAATTTATGATCATTTCGCGTCAGTATCAAAGCGCAAAGATAAAATTTAACGATGCTCTGTCAGCTTTTGGGACATAGTTATTCCAACCATTTTATTTTAATTTGTAAAGTGCTTATAACGACGCCTGGCGATAGTGTGTATGACGATGAACATGATGAAAGAATCAAGCGATTATTTTGTGGACGCAACCACATGAGGACACTTATGAGTTTAGCTCGAAATAAGATTGTAGCATTGCACGAAGTAATCTGCGTAACCACACGAAGGGGCAATCGTTATGAACCGCTTTTGTTCGGTAGTTGACGGCGAGTGTCGATGGATTAGTGTGACAATTTGAATTACTTTCGATGAAATGCATATGGAAGTGTGTTTTAATAATAAATTGGCTCGTGTGAAATGGCTGAAGTGGATATACCGATAGTTTTATGTTATTTTAATAATATTTGTGTTACCTAAATAACCGAAATCTAGTAATTTCGAAAGAAATCTACCAATAATTGTACAGTAGATATATTTGTCTCGTTATTTCGTAAGTATCTTTTGCAAAAAGAAAAATAGAAATTATATTTAGAGATATTTGTTAGTTGCTTTAATACTTTTATACGATATTAAATCTTACATACTTCGGTGTTCTACATTTCCTTCCTTCAAATGTTATTCTTCCTCAAGTATACATAAGAAACTTCTGTAACTATGTATCTTGTGTTTCATGATCCATCGCGAAACAAAGAAGCTACAGCGAAACAAAAATAGCCGAACAATCTGAATATTTCTAAATTTACATCGCAGTTATTGAATTATTGATGCTCGAGTAATAGCCAAGAAATTTGGCAATAAATAAAAATAAACAATAAAAAAAAGTTCGATTTTTCTCGATGTTACAGAACAAAATTTAATATCCTGCATATGAAATAACAAAATAAATCTTTCTCCCATTTTTCGTGGAATAAAATAGTTTCAAAAAATATCTCTCAGTGATCTTTCATTTAGATTACACGCCATAGATAATACACATACATAAGATATATATTTATACCCTCTATTCGATTCTTTCATCGAATCCTTAAAAAAAATTCAAAATCGAATAAAAAGATCTCATTGTTATTTTTCGTGAAATAAAAAAAATCACTCGATCATATGCCATTGAAATTACAGATAATATGTCACGCATAAATTAATCTCGTTACGTCGAAACGTGAAATCGAAAACGCGACATTCTTATGAAATTGAAAACGCGACGTATCTATTTTGCTCGTTACCCTAACCTTTCATCAGGTCCTCATAAGTGTTTCCCGACTGATTAGCATGTTCCATCCATGAAACGAGTTCGTATACCATCGAAACAACTGTCCGTAATCAGAATTTCGTCCGCGGCGATTTATCTGCGAGTTATGCCGTCTTTAAGAGCGTTTAACGTGCAATTGACTCGACGACGATCATCATTAATCCCGCAGTTCCGTAAACCCGTTTCTCTGACTAAACACTTTCGCTACGACACGAGCCGTTGCCGCCTGGCGATGCGATTTTTCGCGTTTCACGCGTCACCGAACATACATGAAACTCGAAAATTTTATAACAGTCCGAATGGCCGCCCTGTCCGCGGACGGAGCGGAGGAAGTCGCAAAGTTTTACCCACGAAGGTTACCCTGAACCTCGGCCAGGTGCATCCAGAGAACCGAAACGAAACGATCGCCTATCGATTCGTGTCATCGCGAGTCACGACACGAATATCCGCGAAGGAAAGTCGCAACGATGTTGCCGACAACGTCAAGATGAAATAAGTCTACCGTCAAAATAAATATACTCCGACGACTTTGCTTCGCAAACTTCTTAATCTCGCGATGTCAGATAAGAGAATGTAGGGGAGACAAAAGCGTCGTTCGACTTGCCGTTCAATGCAAAGCAGGACTTTTATACGAACGGAAGCTGGACATCGTTTAGGGATGCTCCTGCCTTGGAACGGATCGTTTGTTACTGCATGATCGTTGTAATTTAGCTAAACATAACGACTCGAGCGAGCAACTGACGCGTTTGCGAGACGTTTGTATATCTTCTGGCCACAATACGAACGATATCGTGGCCGATTAACATATAGCGTGTGAGTAAACAGCGGGATTCACAAACAGAGGCGCAGCGATATTTATTTTCGCGCCTAACGATTCGCACGTTCAAAGTGAATCCGAGACGAAGATAAAGTATTTTATCGTTTCGCACATTTTTTGAACTACTTTCGATAAAAACTACTAAGTCCTGTGACACGAACGTGATGCTAAGTACAACTCTGCGATAAGCTATAGAAATGCGATAAGCTATAGAAATACGTTATGTACCGCGTGACCAAATTCTACCGAGGGTATGAAAGTGTTCGGAGTTCAGTCGGCAAAAACCAGTTTCATCCGGGAGCAATTAAACAACGGAACTAGTCGGAAGTCACGTGAAGCTGTAAAGCTTAATTGGAAAATTTTTATTCGACCCCAAACGCAACGCTCGGGCTGGACAATCTCTCGCGAGTGAACCGCGCGGTCGTGAAAAGCCAGAAAGGACGATTAAGTTCTTCAGACGATGGTAATCCAACCACGGTTAATTCCGAACTATTTTCAATAGTGACTAAGCTGTCTCGCGTGCTTGTAACAGGGTTCACGTGTATGTACGTGGCGTAATAAAATTACATAGAGTGCGGTTACGGCGTCGTAGGCGGACTGGTCGCTAACAGACGACTGCCCTATTTCGGTCTTAACACCTTTTCGTTGTTTGTCGTCAAACCTGCAGAAACACTCTTATCACATCCGCAACTGTTCGTTATCGGTCGTGTCCTCGATGCATGCTGCTAGGAACGTAAGCTGATCGAGAAAATAAAGAGAAGATGATCGAGGGGGAGAGAGACCGACGAAGGTTCAGCCTCGTCAGATCGACGTTCTTCGAAGCATATGTTTTCTTTCTTTATTTTCTTCGAGGCTAGAGACGGTTGCGGTTTGTCAAAATTTTACAGCTTCGTGGTAGGATCGAAAGCGCATTATGCGTTGCCAGAGAACAGGTTTCCGAAGTGACTCGTTCGAATCGTAACAGGAGCGTTAGCGATAAAGAATTCCTTGCCGCGAGTCTAGGCGGTTGTACGATATCGAATTGGAGAACGATTTCTTCGTACGATTGTTTCTTGATACGGAATCGTGTTCTAGAGGACCGGTGAAGAGCTCGAGACGATTTGTAGAAACTGTATCGAGAAGGAGAACGAGTTCCTGGAACAATTCGTTAGCGTAGCACCGTATCGAACTGGGGAATAGTCCTTTCGAAATTGCTTCGTGCAAAAACGCACTCGGACTCCTCGGGTGATAATATTCGGCTAGAAGATGAATTATTTGCAGAAATTCGCAAAGTTATGTAGCTTTTAGGGGCCTTATCAGCCTATCTGTTGGAAGTCCTTCTCGATCTATGAGGTCACTATCGCGATACTCTTGAGATATATTCTACCGATCTCAGATTAACTCGTCCAAGATTACCAATTAAGACATTATAAACAGAAGTACGAATCACCTTGGGCTGAATTTCAATCATGGCGGCTAAACACGATAGCGTCTTCTATGTTCAAAAAAAGTATAATCTTTATTCAACCTCGAATTAGTCGACTGATAATCTATCACCGATTAATCTTGATTTAATTGCAACTGTATACGATTCACTTGCCAGCCAATCTGATCGACACTATCTTTCGAAAATTTCTCTACTTTAATACCAAAAACCACGACGATTTGAAAACTTTCTCCCAGAGAGTCAAAGATATCGTGTTTTTCGCGATAATTGTTAATAATTCGTTTCGATATTTTACCCATCGTGACCATGAGTCTCTCGAAGTTTTGTTAATTGGGAACGAAGGACCGTCAGTCAAAGTGCAAATGATTAAAAGTAGCAACGCGAGTGCACACAGCTATCGACCTATAAATTTAGATTCCAATCACGAGTCAACGTCTGCATAATTCGCTTAACAATGCCAGCAGGTCACCGACGAGGAATTCCGCGGAATTCCAGAAACTATTTCATCGGCATCGTCGGACAGATTGAGCAGAAACGTTCAAAGTCCCACGCCTCGCGAGCGTCTCGGCGCAGAGACAACGACGCTCCCGATGATCTAATCGCGCGACCAATCGACATGTTCGCGCGAGTCGCGCGTGTTACGCCAGCCAGAGGTCTGCCGACCTTCGATGGAGCTTTTTCGCCCTCGCAACTTCATCGATTCCCGAACGCGCAGACAATACCGCGACAGAGGAGAAGAGGCAGAAGGTCGAATCGCACGCGTCACGAAACGCGATCCTCTCGATTCCACTGGCTTTTTCTAACCGATGCAACGCTCGATGCACGTGCATTGCGTGCTCGAGTGCACCGACGCGAGCGTAATCGATGAATGGATCGAGCCGATCGCGCGATCCTCTCGCGACGAAACGATACACGGGGTGAGAATACGTTACCGGTCCGGAGAGCTTATCGAAGGTAGAACTGCTTTCTACGTACCCCACTCACTATCCCGGCCAGGAAGACTGCGGATGCGACGAATCTGAAAGGAGAATTTCGATAATTATCGCACAAAAGTGATTATTAGATGATTTTCGGTGACTGTTTTTCCTAACGACCAAACGGAACTTTATTTCCCGTGGACGCGCGTTAGGAGCTTTTAGTGATCGAATGCTGGAGAAATATACAAATGCAATTTTATGACACGCCTAAATCTACAGAGGGTTGAAATTTTTGTGAAATTCTTGGCTGAATGGTTAGAAGAGAAGTTTAAGAGGAGAAATAGCGCTTATTTACCAGGTCAGGGTAGAGAAAAAGAAGAAGAACGGAATTCCGCGAGAAATTCCGAAGAATTTCGTCGATGGACTTTCAAGGATGAAAATGTATCGGGATTTGCTCACGCGAGACGTTGGAAAATGGAAGGTTGGCGCGATGGAGGCGAAAAGACGTGACGGGTAGAGAGAGGTTTCGCGGTACAAAGGGCACGAGACGGTGCTAGGTTCCTCGTCAAAAGGATAATTGACCGTAAACACGCGCGGGTTTCGTCCTTGAAATCCACTCGCCGATCCGTCGGTACGTAACGGGGGGATGAAAGTGCCCCCTCCGTCCGTCATTGAAATACTTGTGGCGCGTGCACCGAGGGGGAACAAGCAGAGAGAAGTGCCGGAAAAATAAAGGAGCGAACGTGCGGAGCGGCGGGTACAGGTACCAAGGGTCTAGGCAGGATGACTGGGAAAACTAAGATGGCAAGTGGTACGCGAAGAGAGCGGCGATCACCGGACGCAGAACAGTAGCCCGTCAGAGTTCATCGCGGAGAGAGATATCTGGAACAATGCTTCCGTGTGTCGTTGGTAGGAAAGCGTAGCACGAACCGCACGTTTGTTAAACGCACGTGTTCGCGCAATATAGAGATCATTGACGTAACAACAGGTT
The DNA here is from genome assembly GCA_002201625.1 of Euglossa dilemma. Taxonomy (NCBI): domain Eukaryota; kingdom Metazoa; phylum Arthropoda; class Insecta; order Hymenoptera; family Apidae; genus Euglossa; species Euglossa dilemma. Next base: position 1,269,348 of record NIJG01000099.1, on the reverse strand, counting down.
GACGAACCAGCAACGTTACCGGAAAGACGGGAAACCAGAGGAGCAAGAAGAAGAAGAAGAAGAAGAAGAAGAAGAAGAAGAAGAAGAGTAAGCAGCGAGGAAAAAAGAGAAGAGAAGAGAAGAGAAGAGAAAAGTAAGATGAATCGGAACTCACCGCAATCCCAACCGGGTCATTTCGACCTCCCTATTCCGCGACGGGTCTAGGGAGCCCAGGAGCACAGGCTAACACGAGCACCGCACGGACAGGCAGTCACAAAATATCGCGGGGAACCCGGCACCGAGTAGACGTGGTGTGTGGACCGTCCCATCCAGGGAGGGCTCTGAATGAACTCGGGTGGAGGGAAGGAAGGTGGAGGCGGCCGCCGAGCCACGCCAGCTAGAATTCCTCCGCCGAAAGGATCGGGAGAGAGGCTTCTCTCGGTTCCGCGAGAGCTCGTGTGCTCTCACACTGTTCGCGCTCTACCTCCCCCGCTCTCTCGCTGTGATCTCCACACTCGTGTCCAGAGAATCGAACTCTCCAGCCTGCCTCCGCCAACTGCGGGACCAGAAGATACCAGCAGCAGGGCGCAAGAAGGAAGGACAGAGGGAGAAGCCGAAAGAGAGAGGAAGGGAGGAAGGGAAGAAGAACGTAGCTGGAGAGGGAAGTAAGCAGAGAAGCAGAAGAAGAGGAAGACAAGAGAGGAGGAGGAGGAGAAGAAGGAGAAGCTGGCGAAGGAGGTGGAGGAGGAAGAGGAGGAGAGGATTGCTGACCGGGTCGAGGCGAGCTCGGTCGCGCGTCGCACGAGGACTGTTGCACGGCCTCAGCCGATGTCGATCGCGCCGTAGGTCTCTCTGGCCCGAGCAAACCGAAGCGAGAACCGGCGAGTAGAGCGAGAGGGGAGCATTCGCCCGCCACCGTGACGCGCTCGGTCGCGCAAGGATACAGCTTCACGAAGAGGAGAAGAGAGAAGAGCGCCTCCTCCGCCGCCGACTTAGGCCTGTCTGGCTGCGCGAAGCGGCGACCGATCGGGAGGACGGGCCAAGCGGGCCGTCTGTCTGGCCCTTCGACACGCGCTGCGTCGACAGGCTGGTGGCCGACCAGCCACCGCATCGTTTTCCAACCACGACACATCTCTTAACTGCACACCGGACAACTCGCAATCCGAGCAACCGTGTCTGCGCCATTCCAACCACGTCCGAATAGCCCGATCGGTGTATCGGCTATTCCCAGGGCTGTCGCCGTACTCCTCCACGGGCCGAGGACCCAGGTAAACGGGGAAAACGAGCAAGGCACAACGGAAGGAAGAAGAAGAAGGAGGAGGAGAAGGAGAAGCGTCGGGCACAATGCGGCCTAGGGCCGCGGCAACCTCCAGCAGCATAGCCCGCGGGTTACCTCCGTTCCCGGTTGTCCTGCGAGTCACCTGCGTCCTTGCCCTACTGGTCGTCACGTGGATACCGGTCACCGAGGCTGTGGTGAGTGAGTCCTTGAAATATCCCACTTGCGTACCGTTCGTTTATAGATTAAGGGCTTAGCTTATCATCTGCTACTTGGCTAATCCTCTCGCTTCGCCAATATTTCATCCAATCTCCACGTTTTTTCCCCAAATAGTACTCGGTTCACGCATCACCGGTTAGACGGTGTTACTCTCTTACGCTATCGTCATCGTTTAACGTCATCGCGTGCGTTCGTCACCTTGGCTTAGAGAGAGAGAGAGAGAGGGAGAGAGAGAGAGAGAGAGAGGAGCGGAATTAACGTTGATTCCGCTAAAGTGTCGTTTATCCAGTGGTGTTATCATACAAGCCTATCTACGGTTACGCTCGTTTTCTAGGACGGTCGATTTTAAACGACGATTTTATTTCGATTCCGAACGAACATCCGCCATTCGACGTTCGTCCATCGCCGATGAATGAACTTTCGCAACGATCGCGGGTATCGATCTATATCGAGCTACCGGCTCGTTCAGCTGCACGATTGCGCAAGAAATCGCTGCACCGATGGCGGAACAGACACCGTGAACCAGAGAGGGAGAAAGAGGGAGGGAGAGAGGTGGAGAGAGGAAAGAAAAAGTATCCCGCGGAGTTATCTCGAATTTTCACCGCGCGAAACGGGCCTGATTAAAGTTGGCACGCGAGAACTTCTCCGGAGCAAGTCGCCGGCACCGTTTCCGGTAGGTCGCCGTTATCTCGTTGCATCTCGATACGAGATCCGCAAGCTTTCTTTCCGCGCCGTGAGACCTAGAACGCCGATAACCGAACGGCTCGTCGTACGTGGTACGCCGTTTATGAACGTAGGTGAGAGTAAATTAACGAAAGACGACACGATGTCGGGCAAGCATCTGGAGCGACCTCGCGTCGTTCTCCATCGGTTTTTGGAACGCGAGTGCCAATGATTTGCGGCACATGCGCGTGGCAATGCCCGGCCATGCCTCGATTCGCGATCGAGAGGTCGAACGAGTGGCAAATAATTCTCTTCTGGAAATTCCACGCGACTTGCTTGATATTTCGAGAGTATCGTGGCGGAATATTTCTACGCCATTATGAACTTCGTTTCGAGATACCTACTGGTTTGCGAATATAATTGGGTTGCCATGGTAGCTTCTGTAAAAGTAGAATATATATCCGCTATCTATTATTTTTCTCTCTCACGATTTATCGGATAAATAGCTTTCTTTGTGCACGGAATAACGTGGTATCAGAATTTTGATTACTTTTCGTGTGATTCGTTTTCTACGGTGAAACAAAGACGTATGTAGTTAGGCGCCGAGTCAACGTTAGGATTACCAAACGAGGTACAATGTCCGGTTTCCAATTTTCTCATTTTGCAATTGAGGGCGTTGCCCACTCGTAAGGCAAAATGACGAAATAAGTACCTGTGTATATTGCGTTAAAAGTTATAGTTCCGATGGAGACCAAGCGTACACGAGTAAACAGAGAGCTCTCCATTTACCTTAATTGTCGGAATATTAGTTCTCGGTACTAAGAGACTCGGTTGCTGAAAACGTACAGCTCTTTTACAATATTGATCTTTATTTTTTTGGAAATAAAAGCGTAATTGTACATAAAGACTTTAAAATTGATATTTCACCATCAAGTGTAGCAGATATTTAAATTAACTTGCAAACATTTGTCTCTATGGATGCTATGATTAGAAATTTATTCACTGCTTGATAAAGCGTGGCGGAAGAGATTTGGAATACATTAATGAACACGAATAAACGTAGGTATAACTGCTTGGAACAATATTTTGATTCTATTCCTATGTGTTAATAATTTACGTAGGCGCGATGTTCTGTGCAAACAAACCGGCGAACGTCTAAATTTCATTGGGTGTCGGTGAGTAAATTGACCGTGCAGTTAATTCTTACAACCGGCTAAAAATATAGGACGTATCATTCCTGTGTGTGAACTCGTTCTAAATTGTTTGCGGAGAAGTTACTTTATTAACACTTCCACGGAATCATTCCTGTAATCCGAGAAGATTGTTCGGATTTTCCCGAGCTGGTCAACGCAGCAATACACCATGCACTTGGTTTTCTTTCCCAATCTAAAACATTTTTCTCGTTCATTATCGCGTAACGAATATATCTTGCGAGATAATTGGTAGTTCATGACTAGTTCAGTGTTTCCATTCATTGACTTTATTCATTTTTAACGCGATTCTAAAAAATTTATGGACCGAAACCAATCCGACAAAACGTATATATTAGAAAGATAAATAAATTTATTTACTATCGGTTGATAATCGATGTATTCTATATTTCTGTAGAAAATATCATTTATACAAAATGTAAGGAAATAAATATTCGTTTTTGGAGAATAAAATTAATTATATTCTGAAAACACGATTGAAGAGAGGAAATTTTATTTATGATTGGTAGTTACCTAGTATATATTATATCTTTATATAAACTATATTGAAATTATTTGTTAGAATAAAATTTAGTCTGCTGTCAAATCAGAACAAAGATAAGGAAAATTTTTCTTTAATACTTTCGTTAAATAATTTTATCTCTTCGTTTGATTTTTTCCTTAAATGTTTACTATTGATTAAACGAAAACATTTGACATTGTTGTTCCAAGAAATTACAGTGTGCCGGAAACGATCTTCGTTTCTTGACGTTTTCTCGATTTCTTTGAAACGTATCTGATTAGGTCGAACGCAATCTCGGAGGAAAAAATAGATATTCGGTGTTTCGAGGATGTGTGTACACACGAGCCACACAAACCGCCGCTTCCAGCAACTAGAGTTCACGTGTGGCTCGTGCGTGATGTCACAAACCGTTAAAAGCGTTTATCTTGAGAACGGAGGTTATGAATAATGTATACAAGCGTATTTTTGCAATTACACGGAAATTTACCCAACAATATAATCTCGTTGCATAACCAATTCGAGTTTCACGTGTAATAAATAAATATTCACCGATATTCATTGATTGCTTTTCCTATTCTCGCGTCTCTCGTTCATTAAAGTAGGATCAATGAGAATGCACTTTGTGTCTTTCAGTGTTATCCTTTGAAAAATTATAATTCTCACGAGAAAGTATTCTTTTGAATTTTGATGGTGGAACGTAACATAAAATAGGATAGTAGAGAACTTAAATGAATAAATTTGTAGGCGAAGAGAAGTTTCATCGTAAAAAGGAACTTACGTAAAGAAATTTTGTAAGTAAGAAGAAGTTTATGTGAAATGCAAGTTTTCGAAGATTATAGTTCTTTATTTAGATTAGAATCAGTTCGTAGAATATTTTTAAGAAAATTTCGAATATGATTTATTAAATATGAAAAGATATTTCAGAGTTTAGTTTTGTATTTCCTGCGCAATAAAATAATATTAATGAAATTTTCTCAAAAGTCTCGAAGTTCCTGAAAATTCCTTAGCGTGTTATTTAGTCTAAAATTAATTCGCCGTAATTTGTAATTAATTTCAAATACATGTCGTTTCGTATGAAACGATATTTCGAAGGCTTGGTTATTGAACAAATTTTTGTAAATACCAGGTATGAAAAGTAGAGTTTAATATTAGTAAAAGTTTAAAGGTAATTGCACCTCTTTTATATTTAGCATCGCGTCAGGGCATGGGCCTCTTGCAAGCAACACATGTGTTAATCGAGTTATTAAAAGCACAAGTACCAGTGACGTCAGTACCGGTGCCGATGGCGAGGTATTACAAACAATCGAATATGGCAACAGAAGAGTTTCCGCTCCGTGCTGTGTCAATAATTAAAAGGCGATATTTAAGGTACCATCTTTCTCTGGTTTCCAGTAGTGTTATTTCCTCTCGTTCGTCGTCTATTCGCAATTACAGATTTATCAGCGCGATATCCGACTTGTGCAGCTGCACTTGCGCCACTCTCAAGTTCCTTAATTATCTCATATTTAGCTTCTATAATTAGCAATGCGTGTTTCCGTACTGACTACGCTATGACGTTACATGAGACGTTGTCTCGTTAGATTCATTCGAAATTCTGTGTATATACATCGGTATACTAAATTACACTGCAACAAAGCAAAAAGAGATCACTTGAAGAGAAGATAGACGCTATTAAAAAGAAATTTTTTAGATATTATCACACGAAAGAAAGACAACGAAATAACTTTTTATCGTTTCTTCAATAACTATAGAATTCAAATTAGTCGAAACGGTTATATTAGATTGTTCATCCTATATATAATTACTAGATAATATAGATATTTAAAAAAAAACAGCGGAATACAAATATAATATCTTAATGTAAAAGTTAACTTCAATGTTGATTAATCTTCTCAAATAAATATTTCAAAATATATTTTCTATATTTTTTCGACTATTACTATTCAGGAATAAAACAAAATGAAGGAACCGATTAAAATGTACATAAGCAGGAACAATTCCACGAACATGATTCCTCCGGTATCGCTCGCATCTTCCTGTATCTCGTTGAAATCACCCGGTAAACAAGCGTGTAGGCGATTTCGACGCCTGAGTGGAGTGCACGTCCTTTCCGGGGCATAAAAGAATGTAACTGTCGGCATGAGAGGGTGGCGGACGACAGTAGCAGGGATGGGAATGGAATAAACGTTAGGTCAAAAGGTTTACGAACCTTTTTTGCCCTCTTTTGACCGCCGACAGAGGCCCGTTATACAGGCAGTCATTCAATATCGTGAGAAATCCGTGGAAAGGGAGTCAGGTCTCGGTTTTCTCTCTGCGTCCCGAAAAATTTCATTGATCGACGTAACAATGAAAATGTATAAATCTGTCTTTTCACGATCGTGCAGCGCGTTTTCATCGGGAACGTTCGAGGGAAGGTCGGTTTCGGGAAAGAATGACGCGAACTATGCTTAGGGATAATCCTTGCTTTGGTATTTTAATACTTTGGTGCATGAGATATGTAGGCTATATCGAATGGAAATTTTGATACAGATATATAAGGTGAGTTTTTTAATTTATCATTTGAAGTTAATTTTAAACTGTTTGTTATAGAAGAAAGGTTTCGAAAGTCGTTTGATATCACGAGGTGTATATAATTTGATTAAATTTCAGTGGACTTTTCGGTAAATATATTATTATTTGGTAATAGTAGCTGGTTACACGTGCAGTAAGAATCGTACGTTATTCCAAAAGTTTAATAAGTAAAAATGCTAATATAAAAGTAGTACTGGAAATGCAAGGCTTTGTTGCTTTGACTAATCGAGAAAGCTTGCATCCGAGTCACACGATACAACTCTGGTTAAACATTCGTTCACGTGGGTCGTTATTACTAAATTATGCGTGAAAGAGAGACACTTCGTCATCGTTACCTTACACGACGTACCAATAAATAACATGTTCTAATCGACAGAATTATATTGAAATCCTATCACCGTTAAATTAAATTATTGGTTTTACTATTCTTCTCTGGTCTTCAGTTTCTGTAAATCTATAGAATCTCGAATTTTTTGCTCATAAATAATTCTACATTTACAAATGTACGAAGTAGAATATACATATTTTTTTGAAACATAAAATCTGTGTTAATTTTCATTTTATTATTTCAATATTTAGAATATGCTTCGCGTTTTCTACAAACTTAAATTTGTTTTTACGTTTGATGCAATAGAATACCGAGATATTATATATAATTTAACATTTCAACTTCATTTAAAGTAATTCTTTTACAGAATTGTAAATATATGAAAAATATCGGATAATTAAGGATTCGGCGAATTCTTCGTTAAACCGTTATCGAAATTTCGTGGCAAAAGGAGAATCCATATGCACACTGTTATCGTGCCCGAGTTCCACATTATTTCGACGAAAATATTGAAGAAAAAACGGTCGTTTCCTTTGAACGGGCAATATTACGAAATAATTCACAACTTCGTTCACGATATCTGGGTTTCTGTTGCTCTGTAGGAAGAGTCTGTCCCTGATAACGATAAACTTTTCCTGTTGTTGTCGCGTGGAGACAATCACCACGCGAGGATGCACAACTCATTTGGTCTTCCTCGTGGCATGAAACAACCCTGTATTCGACAAGATAAAAAATTCGCGGACGAACTCGTTAAACGACGTCCTGATTCATCTTAATTAAGCTACGAAAATTTATCAGCTTGTTTTTAACGTAAAAAACTCGATAACGTCTGGGTTCTTTCATAACTGCTGCTATTGATTACTTAACAACAGGAATACACGTTTTAACGATCATTTCGTGTTCGATATATTATATAATTTACAGATATTACTTAAAAATCTTGTATCTTACGCGTCACTTTAAATAACAAAATTTTTATGCAACATAATTATCATTATCGATATAATTACAATTTTTTACACAGACAGTAGTGAAGCGAATAACGAAACGAAGGTCTTTTCAACTCATTTTAGACATCTGGAAATTTCTTCTAATTTTCAATATGTAATTTATTTAAATTCCTCACTGAAAACTTCATCTTTGTCGAATATTTTAAAGAACGTAACTCCTTTTCGCCAATAAATACAATTCAATTTGAAATACAATTCATTTTCGTTGTTTCGTTTGTTGAAAAAACCTGGCACATCGAGTCGGACAAACAATAAAGGCGAAAAGGAAATTTCGTTACGTGAAATTTGCGACAACAATCGAACCGTATTTCACGCGTGATCTGAGCTGAAGCAGCAATGGTCATACTGACGATCTTCTCAGAATATTTACGTCCCCCGCTTGTCAAAAATCGCTTCCTGGCCACGGTTTCCTGAATTATACTCTTACCTGCATTTCACGTCGCTAAATACGTAAGCTTGTCCCACCTACGCGAACGGCAGGGAATTCGTGGTAAAAATGGGGAAGAAGTGTCCTGTTCTACGATGCTTTGGTTACGACCAACGTGATACTTTCACCGTCTACCGACCTGGAAATACCATTCTGCATGCTAGAGCTAGGTCTCTTTTCTTTTTTTTTCGAAAAGAATCCACGATGCAACTGTAAATTGTCGACTACCTACCGAAAGTACTGAAAGTCGACTGTTGGTGCTATCGTGTTAAGCGTAACGAATATGAGACAATAAAGGGTTAGAAGGAAACGAGAATCGAGAATTTCTTTTAGGCCTTCCAAAGATTTTATGGAATTTTGTTTATATTTTAATCCTTAATTTTCTGAATTTTGTAATATTCTTCATTTTCTGAGATGCACGGAACAAAAATTAGAATTCGTGTTTATTCATCAGTTTTTAGATGAAGTTTTTATTTGTCAGTGTTCAAGAAATGAAATAATGATTTGTAAATGTTTGTATATCTTTTGTCATCCGAGATACTCTAAAATGATTAGAAAAAATTTATTATATGTATCTTAGAAGATAAAGAATTTATAAAAGATTCGTAAACGATTTATTTTGTTTCTTGACGATTTACACTTTAATTAGTGATTCCTAATTAATAATTTTCAGAATTAATTATTTTGCAGTAATGGTTTATTATTGGGTTGTAATCACGCGGAGTTAGTAATTTTACAAAAATACTTCGATGATGATAGATTTAATAATTAAAAATTATGCAACTATGTAATTATACGATAGTAGAGTACTCGTTAATTCTCTCGAATAATATAATTCCACATTTACGCAATATCCATATAATTATCCTCTGCCATGTGTATGTAATGTGTATATAATCCATTCGATGGGAATTATCATGAAACCTTCTGTGTAATTTAGTTCTCGTTAAAATTTAACAAAATTTATATAATTTCAGCCGTGATACCAGATACAATACACGTGTACATGCCTTTTAATCTCATTATTTCACTGGGTCTTGTATTTAAGCTTGTAATATTTCATTTGTACATCCTTAAAATCACGAGAGGAAGTTCATTAAAATTTGTTCGCTTATTGGAATAATTAACAACCGAGCTTACTCTTATGCATGCTGATCATTAAACATTAAAATGGAAGAAAATTCGCGAAATTTTCGATATTATTATACGTCGATTGTCATATAAATTTTACACAGTACTCTCGGCATACTATCTCCTTTCAAAATTTATTTTCAAAATAAGAACCCTCTGAAACGAGTATTTACAAAACAATGTTAATATTGGAGTTATAGATTTGTAATTGTAAAATAATTATGATCTGTATATTTTCTTTTAAATCTTTTATTATTCAAGCAAATTCTAATTTAATTCCAATTCTAATCTAATATTTATATAAACATTCGTTCTCGAAATTAGGGTTTTATAAGCTATTTATTTACCTCGTATTCTAGATTGATTTTTGGAGATAATAAGACCTTTCAACAATTGATTTTATTCTCTTTAGGCTATCAATGAAAAATATTTAGTTCATAGCTTAAATTATCAAAATTGCCTACTTAAAATATTCTACTTTATACTACGAATTTAAAAAAAAAAAAAGTTGATTCTTATTTAAAACGGTATTTTATCGAGAACTGTGTCATCCACGCGTGCACGGCTGTTAACAATTTCAGAAACACACTGGATCAGCTGCCAACACGTGAAAAATGAATTCGAACTGTTCATCATCGAACAAACGTTTGTCAATTCAACTCGTCGCGTCGAACAGCATTTTATCCACTTAAGAGAACGATTTCGATCGTACATCCACCAAACGAACTTCCTAAATTAGACGATCACGTTAACAACAGTGTCCTTCATAACGTGGAAACCTCTTGCTGCTAAAAGCTGCGAACGCATTAACAGTGTCGGTCGCAGTTAAAATGCGTTATGCAAGTGACATCACCTTCCAGATCTGTTGTATGCAAATACGTCATTGACCACCATTAACCCCGTTATGTTTATACTCCGTGTCGGCTAATTTTTGTTCGTCCCATGATGTACACGCAAACAATTCGGCTGGGAGAACGAAACGATGCAAATTCATTACACTGGGGTTTAATCACGACGGGTGGCACTTGTCGACAATTACCGTGGAATTAGCTCGCGCAATAATTGTAGCGGCGGTGCACGAGGCGAGCAAAAATGGCAAAACCTCGATCGTCGATCGGGAAAATTGCGAATCGGTTTGGCGTGTCGTTAGAGGAAATTCGTGTAAATGATTTCAATCACGGAAATGGCGGACATTTCGCGCGAATCGGAGTTAACGCCGGGCTAGCCGAGAGGTAGAGAGAGAGCAGAGTTGTCGATGATCAGTCGATGGCGCGTGTAATAAGCAATTTCAAACCTGACGTCATACAAACATTTATGCGGTCGCAACACAATACGGTGCATCTATTTATGGCCAGCCGGGTTAGTTATAAATTTGAGAAAATCGCGGTTACGTAATGGACTATCGAGCGATAGAATGTTAATCAGAGTGCGCGTCACTGCGCCGTCATCGCTAATTCATGTGTCAATTATTTAGAAAGAAGTAACGCCTGTCAGTGACATCACAATCTGATCTCATTCGTTGCAAATGTACGATCGTAATCCTACGACAGGAGTACTCCCGTATGCTTCTCGTTTTATCGCTGTGCTTTCTATTTCTAATAAAATCAATTAGCGCGGTAAAAGTCATAGAATTAATTGATAATTAAAATGCAACTGACCGTCGAGGATTAGTTTCTAGACGAGATAAATATTTTCAAATATTAAACGCGTATCTAACATTTCCACGCCGATATTTTAAATTTGGTAGCTGTATTCTCTATATACGACGAACTATAAATATTGCAGATAAATACTCTCAAATATTCGAGATATATTTTAGAAATAGATTTTCAGTTTATATATAAAAGGCTGTCATTGATTCAGTCCGAATCAAAATAAAATTAAATAACGAGAAGAATAGAATAGAATTTATACACGCGAATAATTTTTAATTCGATCAGATATACATTTGACAATTCTATAATAGAAAATACTCGTTTTTGTTAAAATACTTTATAACTATGTTTCCGATATGCGCCGAGATGTAATTACCAGTGTATGGCCATGCATTAACCGCTTACCCTTCGATTTAAGTTGCAATGCCACATACCATAATCAGCGGCGAAGTCGAATACACGTCGAGACATTTCGTACGAACTCGGCGAAGAATAACACGTAACTGAGAGACAGGAAACATCTGCGAAAACTAACCACAAGCCTGACTGACCCGTGCTGTTTACGTTGAGCCTAGTCTACAAGCCGCTGCTCTCGTCCGTGGTACTCGTGTTTGGCTCGACTTCCTTGCCCGATTTCCTCACACGATATTACACAGGTTAGTTAGTTAATAGAATACATTCAGACGTTGGAAATCCAATATTACACGCGAATAATTTCTGATCTTATCGATTAATGCTACTCAAATGCGTCAGCTATACACAATAGTCTCTAATAACAGCTACATTTTTAACACGCGACGACTTTTATTAACTGCACGAAAGAATAAGGTAGATATTTATTCTAAACGGTAAAAACTTAAGCATGGATTCGATAATTTATCGGGTAAAATTGAAAAATTTAGGAAATGGTGTTAAACGATTATGTGACATTCGAAGGATCATCGAATCAATCGACAATTAGGATGAAATTAGAGGATTCGTTTAAAGAGACTAGTAATTTCTAAGTCGGTAAGATAAAATTTTCAGTAGAAGTAAACATAGTTCACGATAATTCGAGAATTCTTCTTATCTCGCACAAATATCTGCCTGAAAAATAAATAGCTCCGATTATTAAACAATTTTCTCCGCAGAAAAGTGACAAGATTGCCGTTCTAGGTATTTAGATGTTTCTATTATGTAATGATTAATATCGACCATCGCCTCGGTGTTCTAGTTATTTAATCAGGTATTTGAACAAAATACATCGCGGCTAGATCGATCGTTATTTCTACATGGTTTATCTAAAATCGTCGCCGGCTCTGATTGACGCGGTTTACGCTGCGAAACGGATCGGTAATCGTCAGTTGACTATTAAAGCGCTGCACGATATTAGTTTGAATGCGTGAAGGCTGTGCGTTGCGAGTGACATCACAGTCTAAAATTATTTATTAACAAATGCGTCGTTTACCGTTACCTCGTGTCTTTTAGTTACTTAATTGTGTCTTACTCGAGGCCGTTTCCAGCGATATCACTCGCGTCACACCATAAATGCTCATCTTTTGTTTCTTTGCCGACAATAATAAGTGTCCATGATCCGTGGAGAATAGAAAACTATACGATAGTTCGGGTCAAAGCGATTAAAGCTGCGAATTTCCATGGCTACGCGTTTGAAAATTTTCTGCGGTTGTTAACATTTGTTGACGAAAATCGCGTTGTTGCGATCAATCGATATTTCATTTTCAGTGACGCCATTTAATCATTTGTTTGTAATATTCTTATAAGCAATCTCGGGGTACCATGATTCTGCTCAAATTTCGTCGTTGCGTGATGCTGTTTGCAGAGAAATTTGATTAGATGATATTTTGGAGGATTTATCTTGCGTGTAAAAAGAAAAAACGTATTTTTTTCGTTGGAATATCGAAATGGACGCGAAATGTCAGATGTACGTTGAGAAAATATTGGTGTTTCGAATAACTAATTATTTATTTATAAATATTCGTCTTAACTTGAGCATTTTCAATTGTATAAATCAATTATTAACGTGGATTAACGTATTTTCAAATTTCTTGCATCTCTGAGAATATAAATTCATTTTTCCTGTTTCCACCACGTGTATATATGCGAACATATGCACGTGACGTATGCATTTTCTGGCCAGAAACGATATTTCAATATTCGTGTACGTAAATAAAGATATTTTATTGTTTCCAATTACAGAATTATAAATTTGTTCGCATTGCAAATTGTAAATCAGCCTGACATTTTAGCATTTGCAAACTATAAATTATTCCAATTTTCAGTAGCAGCATCGAATTTTAAAATCCGAGGCAAATTTTTAAATTCGATTATTCCATAAGAAATGGAATAATATTTATTCGTTTTTTATTTATGGGAGTCAATGGCGAAAAAGTCACGGATATTAATACCAAAAATAATAAAAACAAAAGAAAAGATAGCATATCGCTCTAAATGGGCATTACATAAATAAATATCAATATCGCAAAAATGGGAAACTAGTGTATAATTACGAATTTCGAAAAATGAGAGGAAAAATATGTGGCATTGGTAAACAGTGATGTTTGAGTTGGACGAGTGTGCATAGAATATCAGTATGTGCGAATTTAGGATGTTATGAAAGAACGAGAATACGTGTAATAAAAGAAGCTTGATATGGATTATATATATGTACTAGTAATTTATGAAAGAAGAAAGGACAAATGAGAGAGTAAATGTAAAATTTGCAATTGAAAAATCATGAAATTATATATAAATTCCTCCTATATTGTTACGCGATCCATATTTAAGCTTAAAATAAATATTTATTATATCTGAACGAATATATTATCCTCTATTAACAAAATATTATAAATATTACAAATAGTAAGAAGAATAAAAGGAGAAGGAATAGTACAGAATTCTAAATACGCAAATTTAAGAAAAAAATTCGAAAAGGAATAAATATCCAATTCATCATTTCCCGCTTCTTCGAGCACCCGATATTTCCTGCATGCAGACATTCTGCAAATACCAAAAACACCATTACTCTTTAGCCAACCCCATCAGCGTGCATCGCATTTCTCTGCAACCACTATGAACGCCTACAAAGTGAGACATCGGGTCGCTGAAGTCGGTCGCGCGATACGAATTCTCGTAAGCTGCCGGTGACATCACGTTGGCGAGTTATTTATTACGAACGTGAATGAAACGGTTCAGCGTGACAATCGGAGATAATGTAAAAGCTGTTCGAAGGAGAATAAGCGGTCTGTTTATAGCCGTACCGATAACCCGTCGACGTATTCCGCGGACGCGCGCGCGCGCGTTCTCGCCTACCCCCTCGCTCTTCCAACCCTTGTTCCGTTCGCCGCCTGTGTTTCTCGGTAAACCGTCGAAAAAAAGAAGTCGAAAATTAATGAACCGAGCCCCGAGTTTATCGCCACGAGCCGCTGGCATGCCGAGTCGCTCGTAAACGCGGGCTACAAACCCGATACGGTGGCGACTTTCAGCGTTTCGTGGAAATCGACGATACCGAGCTAATAATAACGACGATGCCGCAACGCCAATAATTTCGAGGATTGAAAACGATGGAATACTCGTCTCGTTCGCGGGGACTCTCGATGGGTATTGCGTGCTCGGTTGTGGTCGATCGATGAACTTCTTTTCCGCGATAGTCCCGCGCGAGGGGTTGCGATAGGGTGGTTCTGATGGAGGTTCACGTTCGATGGATTGAAAGACGAGCATTGATTGTTTTTCACGGCTTCCGCCGAGGTTGGATATAGTCCGCGATGCAGGATTAACTTCTTAGTCGTAATTGCTTTCATATCATGGGTGGGGATTGGCGATGCAGCGAAACAGTGATGGAAGCTCAGTGATAAGATTTGGAAAATCCAATGACGGGGGTTTGTTGTACGTTTACCGGGGCAATTAGCCGCGAGTGGAGGTTCTGCTCGGTGAATTTGGATGGAATGGGAACTGAGAGGCAGAGGAACTGATTTTTCAGCGACGAAGATGAGAGAGAGGAGAGTATATTAGATGTTTCTACTTGATTTAACTATTTGCCTTTTTTGTTAATCTTCTTAAAACAGTTTGCTTGCAAAGTTCGTTGGCCCTGTTAGAATAATTAAAACGTCTCTGTTGGTGGTTTTACGAAAATGAATTAAATGTCGAATAGGAATAAGGAAGTAGAGAAGTTATTTCGTATGGGGTTAATAAGAAATATTCGAAAATTTGCGTAGTAAAATTGGAAAGTAACTCTTACATTCGAGATAAATAGGCAAAATGATAACCTAACCCCTATAGGTTACTCAAATAAGATAGGCAATGCTATAGAAACCGAATTGAAGTTTCTAAATAGGAATACGTTGGTCAACGGGATTAATTCGATTGAATTTTTCAAAATGAATTGGAATCGATAAAAATACGAATGATTTAAGAATATCACGGTCTGTTTATCAATTTGTTTTTCTTTGATTATAAATTACGAATGGTTTGTTTTTAATATCGTTTTTGGATAAGACGTAACTCGATTGCGCAAAGTGTAATTCACTGTACAACCCGCTGTTAATCGATTTCGACGAATTAAATTATCAAATGTTTTATCGAGCACGAAATTCAGTACACCTCTGAGATTAAGAGTGAACAAAACGGATACATTACTTCCGAGTAAATCCGTTCGTAAAACATAGTTTAGTTTACATTGTCGTATCTTTTATCTCCAATACTCAACTACTTCTGGATCAACTCGCAATACAAAAAGCTCGTTCTCTACAATAAGAAGTAAACTCTGGTAAAATACTAGATTACTACTCGCTCGTTGCACCAAGAATTAATTTCAAACACAACAAATCGTCGGGTAAAATAAAGAGATACTAAAAGGAATTAAAGGATTTGTAAATTAAAAATGGAAGAAATGAAATAATTAATATCGTATCATTTTTATTCTTATATCACAAATATAGTACAGAATTCAAACTTTACGACTAAAAAGCACGACTACTACGCGAGATAAAGGGTTCCCGTAAAAATGACGTTTCGCAATATATTCCGTGAAAGTAATTTCGTTTCTTCCCAACAGAAGTTTGTCGAATTCGACCATTCGTAATCACGTGAAACATTTTGGCTTAAAAATCGTGTTTCATTTTCACCAAAAGAACGAAATGACTTCCAGAACAACCAAATAGTTATTTCGTGGTGGATAACGCACGGATTTCGCTATTTTCCGCGGTTATTCAGATAAAAGACTAGTATCCGAAGAAACTAAATTAACCCGCCACACATATAGCAACGCAAGAAGACATCGTTTATCAAAATTAAGACACGACGCTGCTATCGATCAACTTCGACAAAAACTGAAAACACCGGCCTCGTCGTTGACGCCTACAGTCTACCTATCCGTTTGCAAAATCGAGACATAAATCAGCAGAAGCAAAGCAAACGACCAGCCCTCTCAAAGAGCCCTCGCAAAGCAAACAAGTGGAGTGTGGAGCTGGAACAAAGAGCAGTGAATACGTGCGCGCGTAGGTGCAAGTGACGATCTTGCCCGGGACGTGGTATGGTAACCTAAATCGCGACGGCGACGTGCTCGAGGAATTCATTCGAAAAAGCTCACGCATCGTCAGCATGATTACCATGGAATGTCCCCGAAGTATCGCCGGGGCTGCTCGTCGAACGCGACGGATTTCACGGATCGCGGATCGCGCGATGGCTAGCATTATCAATTGGTAAATTAGATGTAATAGTAACAGCGAAGTAACGGTGTCACGAGTGCTATCAGAACGTCGTCTAATCTATGTGGGACGTTTAAGGGTGGACGCAATCTATCTCTTACGAAACGTGGTAACCTCGATACACATTATCTGAAGAAACCGCCGGAGTTCAAGGGGTCCCTCGAATACCGTTTCGCCTCTCTTTCTCGGCCGTTCGATCGTGTCAGATGGAAGCGTTGAACATACGATTTTCGTATCACGTTCCTGCGCCGATCCAAGGAATTTTAAGGCGTCGTTCTGCTCGCCGGAAATGGAGCAGCGAGACTGTGGTCGCGTCGATTTCCAGCTGAAACGAATGTAGACCGGCTGTGAGCAGGCAAAGGCGGAATGGTGGTGTACCTTTGCCTGGTAAAAATCGCCCAGCCGGGGTTAATTAATCGGCTCCGCGAGATGTTCTCGTTAGATCTTCGCGGTGAAACCGTTGTGACGGCGAAACTTGGGTTCCGGCTCGGATTAGGTCGAAATTGATAAGTTTCGGCGGCGAATGTAAGTGGGGAAATTACATTTACCTTCGTGGATCGGATTTAAGAGGCGATCGGCGTGTTTGAGTTGGCAACTTTATTCCTGATGCTCGAAACGACGCGAGTTCGTGATCTAAATGAATGAATTTGACTTGGAAATAAGTGGATGTGAGAGGTGTGTCGAGAACTATGCTTCCTGGATTGTGTTTCTCCGATATTTCGGGGTTGAGGATAATCAACGTGTGAAGTATTTTTGGTTCTGTGAAATTGTTCAGATGTAGGTCTTACGAGGGGCAAACTCTCGCGTTGACGTGCAAAATCACGTACTCTGGTTCAGCCGCGCGGTTTTAAATTAAACAAATTGCTTTGTAAAACTACTTGGTAACTTAATTTAGTCGGTTAACAGGAAGATGAACGGGAAATATTTAAAATAACGTTAATTATTAATTATCTTTATGAAAGCGACTACACGTGAAAACACAGAGAATTACCCCATTAATTATTACCGAACCTACGACACACACTCGAATAAATCATGACCGTTTCACGGATGAACCAAAACCCAATAAAATAAAATAAAATATAAAATTCAACACACGACACTTGAAATTTCGTAACACGTATAAACGCATGTAAACCTAATCGCTGCATATATTCGTTAGATTACAATTGCTTAGTACGATAATTGACGTTGTTCAGACGGTGTTTAGTGCTGTTTTGGAATCATCACAGAGTCACCCTGTAGATCAGCGACAGTTCGATAGGCAGACAGGAGAAATCCGATGATTTTCGATAGAATCGAGAGAGGTTGAACGCTGTAGGTGGAAAAGTGAGCCCGATGGGAAGCAGCGAACGATTAGGCACGCGACAAAGGGATCCAACGATCGAAGCTTGGCAGGCAGAGGTTCACGGGATCGATCCCCAAAAATAGGGCGCGTACCGACCGCATATCCGTTTCTATTTCCGCGACGCGCGTATCCAACCGAGATGTATATAACCCGGATATTTTTTCCCGCTCACGTGTCGCCGATAAATTAAAGGCTGCAGGAAGCGTGCATCTCGCTTCGCTCGCGTTTCACTGCACACGAAATTACGGGGCTGAGACGCGACAAAAATCCCCGTGTGGCTTCCTTGGATAACGCGGCATGTCTGTGACGCAATTAGGCGACGCTTGCGGCGAAAATTCCGTTTCCTTCGGTTTTCGCCGAGACCGGTCGATTTGGATGCCAGACCCAGTTGCGGGTAGAGTAGGTGCTGTTTCGAATAGCGCAGGGTGAAGAATAAAATGACATAAAATGATAATACGCGAAGTTGATGAAATACTCGTAAATATCTTGATAATAGCAAATATTAATCCGATACGGGTACTTGTGTGTTTCTTTATTAGCGAATGTGAAAAGAAGAATTTTGAAAACCGTCATTTTAATGAATATACGGGCTCTTGTGTTATAGGACTAGCGTTGTCATTTTATTAGCGAGACGAAGTTTAAGTATTTTGATTAATTTTTACGATATTGTCGTAGATTAACATTAGAACTACCAACGGGGTCAAAATGACTCTCAGATATTCTATTTTTAAAATTTCTGAGAACATATAAACTGCTTTTGACAAAATTAGTTATTCATTTAGTTATTCATTTTCCTCGTATCAGTACAATTATCTTCATTCATGAAAAATATATTTAGATACTCGTTATGGATCGGTAGTTCCAGTGTTAAACGGAAGAAATGATTGATTCGTTAATTTCTTTTTCTTTTCAAGTGTATACAATGCCAGGAATGTGAATCGAGAAATCAAAGTTGTGTTCGTATTAGGGGAATAGCGTTCAAACGCTTTCGTTCATTTTGACAGTAGTACTATGGTAGATTAAACGAGGAGAACGATTGATTTGTCATTAATGGGAGACAATTTAGGTCGTAAAATGGAGTATTTAGATTCTAATTAGTCGATTTTAATGAATTTTGGTTGGAACAGAGCGACATGGTTTAATAGAGACAATTTCAGTGATACGAAATGGCATTGGTATTTTCAGTTGGTTTCCTGTCCAACGATTCGCGGAAGGCTTGGTGCTTCTATAGAATCGACAAGAATAATCCTCGCGATGCTTTCAGTGTTTTCTATAGAAAACTACGAACTCGCGGCTTCTGTATCTCTTAAGGCTACATTGAATTATTGACCTTAATCACTTGCTGACGCGTTAAGTAACACGTTATCGCTTGAAACTTCCGTTTTCACCTCGACACGCGATCTCCAAGCTTCATTCGCCACTCAGCCAAGAACTGTTACAACCTTTTTGTCATTTACATTAAGAATTTCAGGCTATGAAAGCTCAATTTACTCTGTCGAGACGTAGCAATCATTCGGGTACAATCTTCCGATAATAAATAGCCGTAAATTCTGAAATATAAATTTATCGTTGTGTGCAATTAAAAATCAATTAACCTTAAATACAAACACTTCAGCATGGCAAATATCTGTAACTCTCTACTGACCAATGTGGTATAAAAATACGTAATAAAACGGTATATAAATAATTTTATTTCCCATATCGTTTTATTTAAGAAGCTTCTCTTCTTTTCTTCTTCAAATCAACGCGATATCGTCTATCTTCGATCACCCTCTTCTCCATCACTAATTAACGATTATTTCTTTCAATTTCTTACTTCTGTATCGTTAATATCAGAATTCCGAGACGCCATAAAAAAACTAATTACAGGAAATTATCTATTTCCGATCATCTCCTTTCTCGCTCTTCGTTCGTAACTGTTTTATATACGAGATAGAATAAGTAAGGGTCAATTTAATTTTCCTGCAACGATCAGTTTTGCTTCGTTTGCGTGTCGCAAACTGTCGGTGGTCGTTTGTCAGGTTAAGTCGATGATCGAAGGCGAACGATGCCGACAGATCAACCGAGAATTGGCCGTTAAATCAATGACGATAAATTCCATCTTGGAAGAATGCAGGAAATCGAGCAGTGCATTGGATACTGTTGGATCGAACGTTGGAAGAAGAGCCACAACGCGGGTACCGATGTCACAATTGGCGCCAATGTTGCGTGTACATGGTCACAGTCGGTACAGCTAAACTTGACACTCGACCCTTGCGCTAGAAACGCATCACGACCGATTAGGATTGCATCGAAACGTTTAGGGTTACACGGGAGTTCAATGCTAAGCTCGCTGATGGACAAAGGATGCAGTGTGACATATTTACCGAGACGTCTTCCGGGAACATCTGCTGTGAAGTTTCGTTTATGATTTGGAGCAGTGAACTTTGCCAGGGAAATAAAAGGAATTCTTTTTTTAATTTCCTAATTTAGTTACATCAGAAAGCGCCTGATAATTCAGCGTTTTAACCCTTTGTACTCGAGAGGCTCGTCTCAGTCGCCATTGAATCAAATTTTAAAGACCAATGTTAATTAATATATCAAATTTACAATTACTCAACGATGCGCGGAATGTCGAAATAAAATAATTCTACGTCTTAATTTGTATAGGATTTTAAAAATATCGGCGAGCAAGTCTTCGAATTAGTTTTTTTCTGTATTGAAAAGATTATCGAGTGCAAAGGATTAAGACTAACTCGGTTCGTCGTACGATTTTCTGTATTTTCATAATAATTTATCAATTTTTACATAGAAATCGTATTGTCCTTTTTTCTTTCCTTAGGCGTTATAAAAATGGATTTATCGTTCAAAATTTCTTTTCTGCTTTTAATAACATTTTAAGACGAGCGATCACAAGCGATTACCGACAAAGGGAAACCTAAAAAATCTTTCTCCGTTGAATACAGCGTGCCCTGTTTATTAACTTTAGAGATCGTAAATCACTAGCATCATATTACTCTGTCACTCATAGCTGAGATACTTTGTCGTGTACCATCGATTATCGGCTGCAATTTTTTCTTCATTCTTCCGCATAATGAACTAGAAACAACCACGACGTCATTACTCTAGCAACATTATTATTTATGCATAAAAGATGAACTACCCATCAACCGCGAACATACCTTTTATTCCTCGCATCATTAGTATAATTTACAAAATTACGGAATGCGAATTTAAGTAGTATCAAATCTTAGTCGATTTAATCTTAATCGCTGGTTTGAATGAGATTTTTATTCGGTGCATCTGAAATGAGTAATCAAATAATCAGAATTAAAAATGATAAACAAACAAGTATACTTCCTGCTTGATAAGAAAGACGTGCATAATCATATGGATAATGATTAGGATATATTGACAAAATATGCATTAGATGACTAAGACAGACCAATGAAGTTTCAACTTCTTATTACGAATAATTCAACGGAAAGCAATTAAGTAACACAGATGTACAAAACCAAATAACACGATATTACTTTAAAACGCACAAATTACAAGCTACCTAATCTATTCGCAATACGTAATTCTTCGGTAAACCACTTTAAATCCTATATTATCAATTACAAAAATATAATATAAATAATATATAATTGGTGAAAAGATTCTTATAGAACAGTCTAAAACCATAAACTATCTTATCTCGTTATTTCACATAACATTGTCTCCGAAAAAAGGGTACTTTCATAAAAACCCATTATCACCACACATATTCTTACATAACAGCCTCAAATCATTAATCATTCTCCGACTCATCTTTACTTCGTCTCGCATACATATACATACACATCACGAAAATTTCCCAGAATCCAAATCACGTTGAAGTTCGACCGATCTCTCGATCGTTTTGTGCGACAAAAGCCGAAAATTTTCGAATCTTCTAGGAACTTTTACCAATTTTTTGACCAAGAATTTACCAATTTTCGAGTTTTCACGGTAACACTTCTATTCTTACGGTAATTCTCACAAAAATCCGGCAAAATCTCGACTGATCTCTCGATGGCTCGTACAATTAAGTGGTGAAACAAGCAGGTGAGAAGAAGCTTATGCAACCCCCGTTACTCAACGCTGCTGCGCGTATATAAAACAGCAAATTGCTTGGAAGCAAAAAAGCTCTTGCATACGCCTCGGAAGGGGGACACTTAAAATTAAAGGGCTGCCACGTCTTTACGTAATTACTTCCTTCTCGCGATAAAAGGTGAAAGAAACGTTTGGAAAAGGGGGCGCGAGCAAAAAGAAAAGCGGCGCTAAATAATAACGTTCGAGGGGTATCGATAGCGAGATCGACGCCCGAAGCTTGTATTTACCACACGATTACCGATCGATTCGGCTCGTAGCAGGAATCGATAGGTGCACCAGGCGGTTCACGTGTGCGTACTGCACACGTGGATTCTTTTATGGGGGGCCGCCAGCGTTTCCGCCAGTAGACATGGGGTTCAGACGGGCCGGGCGCTCGATTATAGCGATACACGACTGTACGAGTGTTAGGTAGAGCCGACCTTATCCGACCTATTAGGATCTTGGATAAAGCCATTTATGGGACCCCAACTCTTCCTCGCTATGCTTTCTAATACCCCACGTTATGGTATAATAGCGCCGATTGACGGCGTTCATTCTCGGAGGGAGTTTATTCAGATTTAATTGAGTTGCGTTTCTTCCATTGTAAATTTCGATGATCGGTTAAGACATTGTGGTAACTTTATAATTCTGACATTAACAATTTTTCTTAGTTTATATATGTTTGAAATGTATCGTTGAAAGAAGGAAATTTTAATTATTATTATTAATATTCATTGTGGGAAATATTGAAATAATCAATTTAGTTTAAAAATGATGTGACGTAAGTGGTGATCTCTTTTTGAGTATAAAGAAATTATTTTAATACTTTGGAAAGTATTCTTTAAGATTTTTAAAAGGATCGATGCGAAGATAAAATATTTATTAATTATAATAGGTGTTCGAATATTTCTCTATTTTATTTCTTTCTTTTTCCATTGCTTTCGAATTTATTCCCTTTGTATTTAAAGACAGCAAAAGGAAAATTGATTTTCTTTCGAAAATTACTTCGTAGATTTCGCTAACAGGACGTTTATAAAACTACAAGAAATTTCGAACTACTTTAACATTAGCTGCCCAGGAATCCTAAACGCATCATCTATATAATTGTAGTAATACTGCAACTTTGAACTACGAGTGGCTGTTACCGCTTCTAACGTACGTGCTTGAAACTCGGTTAATGAGAATTAATACCCAAGATGTGCGAAAATTAGTTCAAAAGCGAAACTTTCCGTCAGTTTGGGCAATACAATTCTGGGATTAATAAACACAAAATCATTCCACTAAATGCGATCCTGTAGAAGCACCCTATTCGCTATTCAAACTGCACACTTGTATGTACGAAGACATTCAATCGGAGATTTTTAACCAACATGCATAATACGTAACTATTTAATCAGAAACTTTTAAATTATTTTCGATACTTTACTTCTTTCTCGCGTAGTTACACTGACCACTTTTCTCTTAAATTCTTCTCGTACAAAATAAATGATAGAATTATCAAATTACTATCGCAATCTTTTCTTTATCGTGCCACCAGAGTTTCAGCAATTGATTTACATATCCCACGAGATGCGCGAGTTAAAAAAATTCTGGATTAGGAAATGTAACGACCCAAAAAAAAAGCTACTCGTCCATACCCCGCCAGCCATACCCTTCCCAAACTGTCCCAAATCATTATACACGAATATCGAAAAATGTCACCGTTGTTTAACGTCGAGGATGTCCCATGAGCCTATTCGGGGCGAGGCAGAGAATCGATAGAAAATGGAAACGAGTGGTCGTGGAACGACCGGTGAAACGGCTTGGAATTAAGAAAAAAGAAAAAAAGAAATACGGTCATGACGGAGAAGCGAAGGAACGCGCTGGAATATTTTATGCAAGTCCACGGATCAATTTTTTACGCGATGCTGCCTCTTTTGGGCCGAACGACGAATGGAGGCCGAAAAAGGAGGCAAAAGACGTCGTAGAGCAGCTGTTGAAAATCCAAAAAGGGGGAGGGGAGCGAGGAAGCGGAGAAAGAAGGGCAGAGAACGTAGTTAAAGCGTGTCCACGTTCCTGTGACGGGTTTGCAAACTTTGCATAACGGCGACACGCAGTGTTCTCTCGATGCTTATCCACTTACGAGTCTCCGTATCGTACACGCTTTTTGCACGCGCATTTTTGCAAGAATTCCTTCTTCCAGACGAACAACGGCCGAGCAGAGGTCGCCACTGTGCGTCCGAGGGGGCGCTGCAGCATATCTAGGGAATTACCCGACACAAATCAACCGTTCCTAGTAATAATTCTCGTGATCCCGCCTTTTTCTCGTTTTTATGGAGTATGTAGCATAATTATACTCCTCGGAAATCGTTAATTTCGTCGTTCTTTGGTTGCCAATTGGCCTGGTCGAGACGAGAGAAATGGATTTAAATGTTATTTTTTACATGCGAGAGAGACAAAGTAAGGGATCAAAATAAAGAATGTAAAACTAACAAAAAAATGAAGTATCAAGTAGTTTAGTAGTAAAATTTGTCATATAGTTTTTGCTACTTTTATATTTTCTCGCTCCTTTAGATGAAATTATTTTTGGGTATGTTACATATGTATATTTTAACATGTTCGGTAATCTCGGTATTTTCGAGCAACATTATTTTTTGAATATGTTTAATGGATGTAGCAACTTAACATATTTGTCAAGATCAAGCTCGATTAGCAGTTTTTGCGAGGGAATTTCTAACAGATTTCTTTCCTCAGCAGTTTCCTCGGCATCGTAGCTCGAAATTCAATGCTTAGGTATGCATTGAAACAAACGCAACAGTTAGATTATGTAACTTGAATTAGTTGCTTGTAGTATTTCTTACAACAAGTTTAATATTCATGAATAACTTCCGAAAAATATTTACCACGTTCGTTTAGCTCATGAGTAACGTTCATATAATAAAAAACAATAGTAAGTCGTACCTCCTACGAAAATAGTATTTCTTCTTAATATTAATCAATTAATACGCGCGATTGTATTTTAACTATTATTTAATTAAGGCCGTTTTTGAAAGATGGGTCCATAAGTGAAAATGGCGAATTATCAAAATAAATTGCTAAATAGATTTAGTTTCAACATTGTAATTATAAAGTTACGAAACTCATAATGGATCGACCTGGTCCAATTTCGCCAACCGCAAACAGCCAGAAACTTAAAAACTCGATTAACAAATAACTCACGAATCATCAAGACCCATTATTCGGTGAAACGTGTGAGAAACTACTACCTTCGCCAATTTTGCACCAAAATCCCCATCGATATCCATTAAATGCCGTTTCCATTTTCCACCACCTCCACCTTCCAAGCCCTCCTCATTAAACATCCCCTGGCATACGTCCCGGAGCATTCTTATTCGTTTTCAATCGGGTGAAATCCGGTGAATCACGGCCGCGGCGGTCGAAAGGGGTTTATAAGAGTGGGGATACAGGGAGAAACGAAATTTCACGGAGCAAAAGGCGAAAGAAAAAAACGAAACTCAGACGAAGAGAGGTACCTGGTCCATGATGGTGCGAGAGGGAAAGGTCGTGGTAACCGAGCGCGCGAAGAGGAAGAGGAGTTAGCACGCGTGTAACGAGGATGATCGAGGTACGAGCAAAAGGACACGGCTTCGGGCGAGGTACACCAGAGTGCGGCAGGAATTAAGGAAAGGAGACGGAGAAAAAAAAGGATGCAAGACGCGAGAAGAGGAAAAAAAAATGCGGGACAGCGAAGAGAGAAAAGACGAGGAGAGAAAAAGACTCGGAGAACCGCGAGACGAACGCGAGGAGGAAAGCAAAAAGCAAGAAGGGATACGAGCGGATAATTCGCGACGGTGTTGCTTACGTAACCGACCGGTACGCGGCGCGTTTGTCGTGCGCGCGAAATTCAATCGGTGACGCGAGCGGCGAGCAATCGGCCGATTTTTTACGCCTCGGTTTATAAGCATCGTTCGGCACTTTGCTCTTGGACGATGACTCTCGTTTCGAGGATGGGACGTGGAAGATGCCGGTCGGAGATCGATGCGAGAGAAATAAAAAAGGGGAGAAAAAGGAAAGGACGAAGGTAGCCGAAGAAAGGGACGCCGAGAACGGAGTCGGATGGAGGAGAGACTCAGCGCGAGGAGAGAAGGAGAGACGAAGAGAAAAATGTATACATACCAACGTCGTGTCTGGGACCACGATTCCGCTTGGCCAGCGTCATCCGACCGGTGCTGAAGACGCTTAATATTACCGCACATTATGCAGATTCCGTGCCCTCTCTTCGTCGTCTCCTCGTGGTCTCTTCTCCTGCCTCTCCAGCTCGTTTCGCCTAAACCTAGCCGTCTCTCTCGTTGGTATCTCTCTGCGTGCACCGACGACCAACCGATCGTGCACCACTTCGCACGATGGATCAGTTGCTCGATTCTCGTTCTAACCGTGGTCACAGCGTATCGCTTCTGATAGATCGTTCGCGAGCAGCTCGTGCTTCGTGAAACGAGCATCGGCCGCCGTCGCAGGGATTTCTGGAATCCCATGGATGCTAATTCCGGCCTTTTTTCTCCGCCTGCCTGCTCGGTTCGGCTTCCATGTCTTGCGGGGAACTCAGGAGGCGAGGCCTAGACTCGCTGTTGTTAGGGAGCCGGACGATTCGCGGAACAGCGAGAAATTTTTGTTATGCACCGCCTGGTCTTTAGGGTTTCTCTGGTATCGCATAGTTTTTAGAAGAAAGCTCGCTTCTATCGGCCCAGCGATTTTCACAAAGGCCATTCGTTTGTTCGTTATCACAGAGACATCGCTGGAAACTCGGAAAGAGGCCACGACGAGAGGATGGAAATATCGGAATATCGGAAGAAACGAATTCTTGTAAACCTTTTTCGTCGGATTTTCTCGGCGAGAAAATTCCCCGGTTTAATTAATCCTTTTTTAAAAGGATCTCGCGTATCACCAACGGAGAAATTATCGTATCACGCTTTGACATAAACGAGTTCATTTAGAAGCGCAAGCATTAATATCCGACGACATCGTATTAACTCGTCCGTACTCGTGTGATTCACCGTTTTACCTGTGAGAAATTTGAATTCCACGTAATTACGGTGTATAAATTATTGCACGCAAAAACGTGTAATTTTAGCCCGCTTCTTTTTACGCTTGTTCCTGTTTCTCTGCCTTTATTTTTCCGCCTTTTGCCCGATTTAACGGCAGGAAGAAAAGCACACGATTTTCACAGTGACGGGGAACCATAAAAACACCGACATCGTTAACATCAATTTAATATCTTTAATGGCCGATAAAAATTTTATTCGTAGTCGCGAGTATAAATGGGTTAACGTTGATGAACTTCGCTGAGAAAGTTCGACGAGTTCGGCATCACGCTGATACCGGTCCCAGACCGAATTGGACCGGTTCGGCCCAATCTGGACCGAAAATCGGATTGCATAAAGCGGCGGGATACGACGTCTGCCTCGAAGTATCGCAATTAATCGTGCATATAAAAGTTCCTGATATCTTCCTTTTCTTTTTTTCTCGTACCACTCCTTAAACGAGCACTCGAAAGTTTAATGTCACACGCGTTTCGCAATACGCGACCGGTTCGGGCTTGGATCATTTTTTTTTCATGAAATATTGCTCACGAGTGCAGTCAGCTCATACATCATCCGATATTCTTTGAAATGATTTTGCCTCAACGCGGAGATATTTCGAAATTTATCGCCGATTTAAGTATAGATAAAGCACAGGAATATTGATAGTATTCGGCTGATATTTGCGTCGTTTGTAATATATATTTTACAGATTCGTCAATGTTTCATTTCGGAAATTCGAAGAGAGGCAATTTTTGCTGGCGCTACTCGACGAAGGGAAAAATTATGCAACAGTTACGTAAAAATAACGGGATAACTGACACTTTGCACTGCATCGATGACGTTATCAATTCGTCTTTACCTCTAAAGTCGAAGAAATTCAATAAAGATGATCTGAAAATAACTGAAATTCTCCATTGCAAAAGCATATGGTGTTCGATCGAATAACGGAATTCTCTGAGAGCGAAGGGTGTGGGTTAAAAAACGGTTTGCTTGAAAATTGAAATAACGTTAAAATAAAAAAGTCACTAACCGCCACAAACTGTCACGACCGTCATTAAAAATACACCAAATTTCAGGAATCGATGAAATCTCATATCCAAGTCACCTAAACCTAGCATCTCATAAGCTACGTATATTTTCCGAATAATTTCAACTCCTCTTTCGATATCTTGCATAATCCACTGAAGTCTCGTCTCGGGGACTCGTTAGCCAATTAAACAATGAGACGTAAGCGTGCTTATCGACCGGTCACGGCAGATTACGATATCCAGTGCGACACACAGCTAGGCTTAGATTATGATTGACAGGAGGCTAAGTTGGTTGTCGTTATCGCTATGAAACGGTTAAGAAAGCGTCGCGTTGCTTTTCACCGGAGGTAACATGCAGCCGATCGAGTCCCTACTGGCCAAAGAACAATTGCTGGCCAATGGCTTTATCGTTTCTCGGATTTCCTGCTTACAACGCGAAGGGTGATTCCCCGATCGGTTCGTTCGCGTAAGTCGAGAGCCACGCTTCTTTCACGTACGACGAGGAACAATTTTCGCGGATCGTTTAGGCCTGCACGATTTCGTGTAATTGGAGACCGCGAATAGAACAGCCTCATTCGTAATGTCATGCTGAATTTTTAGAATCGAATTTTACATGCGCCACCAACGAGTAAATATTCCCAACCGCTTGCGTAGGGGAATTGCTCGAATTCCTAGTAACTTTTTCCCGTGAGCTTGGCGAAAATTTTGTAGAGCTTGTAGTTTGTAACCTTGGAATCTGGTCGTCGAGTGATATTCGGTGAAACAGGGTAGTAGACATTTTTTTGACAGCAGGATTATGTAATAACGATGTGTAATGAATAGCTGAGTATACTGTACTGGTCGATATGAAAATTATGTTATATATACATAATTAGGTTATGCCATACATACATATTGTGAAATATTAGAATTACAATTAACCCTTTGCACTCGACGATTTTTTGACTACAGAAAGGAAGAAATTTATAGATTTTCTGCTATAAAACTGATGTTATTTTTGTGAGTGATAAATAAAGAATCGTATAATAATTAACACGTAAATAAATTATATTATCTTAAATTTGATATATTAATTAATATGAGTCTTCAAAATTTGATGGTGACTGACAGTCGCCTCTCGAGTGCAAAGGATTAACAGTTTTGCTGCTTATCTATGCCTGACAATATTTGTAACAGTGTAAACAACACAATTACCGAGAATAGCTATAAATTTAATTTTTAAAGAAATATCGTAACAAATACATGACTTCACTAGACAAGTGTCATGTTTCTAAACGATATTTTTTAACGAGGTCAAAATTAACTTTAAATAAAGCATTTTATTATATATATATTTGCATACAATCGCAAAGATATATTACAGTGAACTTTGTTAAAACATGGCGAACATAAATACGGTTTTATCGAAACAACTGTCTCAGAATGTAGCAACTTTTATTTCAAAATGTTTCGATTATGAACCACGCATTTTGACGTTATCATTACAACATATTTTACACGACAAAACAGACTGCTAGAAAAAATTTACCAACACGATGTAGTTACAAAATTATTTAATTTTAATTGCCCATTGTATACCTATCTTATTCGCGTTTTATGCCACATTAACTAAAAAATTAATAAATTCGAAAAATGCGGTAAATGAATTGCCAGGGATAACAAGGGATCATGCTTTATTCGAAGGCCTGGATAACTCGACCATGATTCGTGCCAGCCTAAATCCAATACTCTCAAAGACATCTCGAGAGCGGAATCACCGAAGACGACGCAACAACGTTATCGCGAAACTCCATTCGCCGGACCAACAACACGCAACTAACGAAATAACTATTACAACGGCCGACAGCTACACGGCAACGTGCCATGGAACTGCAGAAATTCCCTGCAGTGCACATTGAACCGGTGGAAAATTACAAGTATCGAATTCGTCCTATCGCGAGTCCCCATACCACGGGGAACCCCATAACGCCGCATCCCGATAAGAACCGCGACCGCTCTCGCCGTGAACACGCGCGTTACCTGGCCGTGTAGAACTTGTTTAACGATACTTTAATTCCACGTCGCCGGTATGCGACCATTGTTGGCGCGCGTTTATCGGCCGAACGTCCGGCATCGCGATCGTGATCGGCGGGGGTGCAGCCTGCTCGCAGATGCCGGAGCGGAGCAGCGAAATTGAAGTGGCGCATTAAACTCGTCGACGTTATTTAAAAGAGAGAGTTTTCGATAAAGGTGAAAATTCGAGAAGGAAGCTTCGAGAAAGAAGTTGGCTACCTTGAAATAAAACGCAAACGCGCTGCAAAGGGTCCTTGTCCTTTTGAGAGTCAATCGTTTCGATCGATTCTAATTTTATCTTCGATAATTCTCCTATTCCGGATGAATGCTTCGGATGGATGTTTCCTTTTTGGATGTACACCTCGAAAGATGAATGGTAGATGAGAGGAAATTTTTCTTGCTAATTGCAGTGACAACGATGTTGCAATTCGCTGCGAAATCAGTTCGCGATAATATTTTATTGCAAAGATTGCTTAACGCTAAATCTACCACGGGATTGTTTTTTAATTTTTAGAACTTCTACATTCAGTGTTATCAGATACTCTGCTCGGCTTTTCGATATACCTTTTAATACACGTGTTATCAATTTTTTCATATCTTCTATTTCATTTCTTTTCAAGCTGTTCCACTTTCATTTCTCTGTTCAATGTGTGGTAGGTTTAGCGTTATCTTTCGATGAACCGATCATATCCTGATTTCAATGATTTTTGAATACATTTCAACATTTTGATCTGCCTTAGTTTTCGAGATATTTGTAAAAAATTTATATGGTCGTATTGTCTACATCCTCGTGTCAGTGTATCACTCGCCACTTATCTACTGAATTAACAATTATCATTTTATTTTCCTTTTTTGGAGGGGAATACGAGAGATTACAATGATGGAGGATTATTTTTAGTGAAATTAAAGCAGAACGGCAATTGGATTTGCATTCCTGCGGTATTAACCCAGTTATGTGTGTGCACGAATCGAATAAGCTTTATTTTTGAACACGTTTTTGTTCTCGGTTTGCGGCACAGACCTTGCGTAACGCAGGATTTGTTGTACCGATATCAATTATACGTTACAAATGGATAATTCAGAGGTTGGATGATGCACGCGGGTATTTGAGATATTACGTTTTTAATTTAAATAAATTATCCCGTTTTATTTCGCGAGAGGCAGCGATAAAAGTTTATTCTACATCGGTAATAACGTTCTATTCATTGTTACGTTCAAATTCCAACCAGATAGTAGAGACTTGAATTTATTACTACTATTATTATTATTCCCGTCCTGTCTGTTTTGTCAAGTAGAATCGCGTAAAATAAAAGGATTAATAGTTCACTTAGCATTTCAGTGTCTTTATTTACTTACACGCGTGACATACCGCAACTGAGGATAAGAAACTCCAAGCTATTTAGTTCCTAGAAAGTGTGATAGGCATTCTAAGAAAAAAGGGGAACTGTTTAGAAGGTTTCGCAGCGAATGTGACATCATAGATCCAGTAACCTGAACAGTAACATAAATATTTGGGTCAGCGGACCTCGTAAATGTCTGCCATTCGGTGGAAACCGATGGCGCATTCTAAAACTCACTCTTCACGATTACATTCACGCCATCACTTCAAAAGTTCCGGGCCAAGAGTAATATCTCAAAGATACTTTATCGCTTTTTTACTCGAACGCCGAGCTTATTTATAAGATGTTAATATCAGTACGAAAATAAAAACGGGAAAAAAGACAGTATTTCGCGTGGCTTAACGAGTAATTTAAAAAATCGTGTTTGCGCAGATATGTAAGTTACACATAAGTTACGAAATTATTATTACACCGAATTTACGAAATTTATAATCTATATATTTGAGAAACTTGTTTAACCCTTTCGCGCACCGGTGTTTATGTTAGATTTCGTTATTTCCAACCGACAGGAACTATCGGTTCTTGGAAAAGTTCCTTAGTTGTTGGTGTTCATTCATACGAACTGTCTATTTTCCAAAAGGAAAATCCATGACATATCAGTAGAAATAATAATGTGATTTTTTCGTGGAGAGATAAGAGGATCGTCACGCTATTGACAAATTATCATAATTCTGTTGAAAAGATAAGTTTCGTAATCTCCAAAAATCAATCTGGGATGTAAGCTGTGAATAAATTTATTCGTTTGCAAGATCTAAATTCCGAGAAGGATTGTTTATATAAACATTAGATTAGATTTGAGGGTTTAGACGAACTGCGTCATGTACCCTCTTGACTTGACTTTTCTCACGAGTCGGTCAGTCTCTCTGAAGAGACACTTAACGAAACATATACCTGCTATCTGTCCTCAAAGTCTTCCTCGAA
The DNA here is from genome assembly GCA_002201625.1 of Euglossa dilemma. Lineage (NCBI taxonomy): Eukaryota > Metazoa > Arthropoda > Insecta > Hymenoptera > Apidae > Euglossa > Euglossa dilemma. The sequence continues at coordinate 1,236,776 of NIJG01000099.1, read as the reverse complement.
GGGTTAAGAATAATTAGTAAAAGTATTTTCTTAAAAATAAAATACGAATTATTATTAACCATAATAATCTACAATTCGAACTCCGAAAGAATATCGAATAAATTATATTTCGATGCTATAAGTCAAAAGTCATCCAGTCGACAGTTTCATGCGTAGTACTACCCTAAAAGTGTGAAACACGGAATGGAAAAATATCCAGGAAACAGCACGGGCATGACAATTAGTTTCTTAGACATCACGCTTAATATTTAAACAGCGATTCCATTGACGTGGATACATATTCATAACGCATAAACTTGTCGACAAGGACGGTCTTCTTAGCTTAAGTGGTGCACTTCGTTCACGATGTAGATTACCAGTTATAACGTGTAACACAGTATGTACTCTGTCGTCTCGTTTAACGCGTCCTTTAGCATTGATCGAATATGCGAGAGCAATACATTCTGCTGTCTACCTAAACAATCAGCCTACGCGAGACAATTAATATCTCATCAATTCCTCTTTACCGTTGGAACTTAAGCGAAAGGTTGTAAGCAACAAGCCGACAATCGATTGAAAGAAATAGAAAAGTTTTCAAGGATATCCAAGGGTTCCAAGAATTTTCAAACATTCAAGACACCCTTGTACATCTCAATTTCTTAACCCTTCGCACTTTATACAAGCAACGATCTTAATATAGTCTTGGAATAGAAAACCTTATGAAACTGAAAGTTTAATTTCGAAAAGAAAAAGAGAGAAATAAAATATTGTAAATTGTAAAGGTAAATAGTGTGTAGTAGTGTATTACAATGGTGTATTACTACATAGAACAATGGTAATTTTTTAATGAAAAATATTATTTGATTTATTTATAATTTATATAGTAAACCTACTTTTTTTTTATTTTTATTTTTGCAAACGTTCTGAAATTAAATACCGTAGATTATAAACGTGTTCGCAATAACGCCACTGGAGTGTAACGGATGTCGAGTGCAAATTTTTTTAGCGAATTTTCCAAATAACAAACTTCTAAGTAGAAACGAAAATTCGTCGATACGAGGACGAGCTCAGAAAATAATTGCTAAAGCGAAATCTTCCGCCAGGCTTTATTGACTCTAGTCTAACAGGAAGCTAGTCATCTAACGTTACTTTTTACGTCCTGAAATTCTATTTTGCACGTTTTAATATTGGAACTAACGAACGTGTCGACATTGCAAGTTTCGAAAATTTTATTCTTGTTATTATACAGATAATATTATTTTAATAGCAGAATCAATTATTGAACCCTCAAGGTTCAAGTTGAGAGGCTCCCGATTTACGTAAAAACCATCTTAACACGAACACGATCATTGAAGTGTTAAAAATCACAACCAATATTGGAACTAAGCTTGGAAATGCCAGATTTTCCTCTCGAAACCGTCTTCTTTCGTTGCTTTTCCTTTTCAATTCGATCAGGCTTCCTGACAGATGATACTCGATGAAGTTGCACGATTCGGTGAAACCGGATAGCAGAAAGTTTTCCACTGTCGAATTTCGCGAGACGAAGCAGGACGTGATTCGCGATAGATCGTCCTCACTCGTAATCGCGAAATTATGTCACATGCGAACGCGATTCTCGGTCCAAGCTGGGGCATTACGTCATGCTGATGGTTGAAAGCAAGCAGACACGCCATGAGCATTACATATTTGGAAGATCGTACCGCGGCGAGGTCATCATGCAAAAATGAGCATCGCGACAGATAAGACGGCCGGAGGATCGAAATCCGCAATGAGTTGCGGGCTCGCTTTAAAGTGGGCCCCCTGCGTCCAGTCATTTCTTCCTCTTGCTCATTTTTCTCTCCGATACTGTATATGGGGTGGCCTGATAATTATCGATATTTAAAATTTTCTCCTGTGACAGGTAAGGCGAGAAATCGACAAGTGGTTATCGTAATCACGATTACCGCTCGTAATTTCCATTCCTCAATAATTTCTTTTTTATCCAACGAGAATGAAAATTAGCATTGCGAGAAATATCTCATTACTTGCATATATTCTTTTACGAGAATTTTCGAATGTAACAAGTATTTCCGAATTTGAATGAATTAATTTTGAAGATCAATCGTCAGAGCGAAACTTCCTTAAATGGTTTTTATTTTACCATAATTATTTCTATGGAATCTTTATAAAGCAATTTGTATTTCCATCGATAATAAGCATCGATTTAAAAGAAAGGAAAGGAAGGAAATAAAAAATTCTCAATCCACTGGTCTGATTGATAATCGAGAATCCATCTCGAACCGCATCCTGTGGTAACTGCGATCCTCGCAAACTTTCAAAGCGGCTAGGATACCTTGACATGCGATTGAAAACAAGGTAACTTGTCACAACCAATCACGTAGGTGGCATTAAACTGATGCATTAATGCAAGAGTGACCTTGATTCCGCGTAGTCTTCGCGATCGTGGGTGGAAGCTGAAGCGAGGGATTCGCTTTTTCTTCTGTTACATAAATCCCTGTTGTTAAAATGTACCAGTATGCTAGCTCGAATTACAGGCTTCTATTTAAAAAAAGAAAAGTAACAGCAGAGCCTGCCTCGATAAACATTCTGTTCACGAACTCGGTCTGGAGTCGCGAATATTTTTGCAAACCGTTCAGATGATTCCTCGAACCAACGAAACGGTAATAAAGTATGGAGAAGAAACTTTGCTGCGTTACGCGATAAATTAACGACCTGATCTGTTCGCCTGTTTTCGAGGATTTAATAGAAAACGAAATAGCGGATGTTCTATCTCTTGCCGTTGTACCGAACAGAAAGAAAATTTCATTTCGAATAACGATTTCTCTAAATCGAACGTATTAATTTTATTTAATTTATCGATGAAACATCATCGAAGCTGCCTGTAAAATTAACGCAACGCGAATTAATCAAAGCTCCTTCTACTAGCTTAGAATTCGAAGAGGAGAAAGGCTGCTGACTACCTGAGCTTAAAATAATTCAAAGCCCTTAACTTCCGAGCTTGTTTATCCCGTTTAAAACGGCGTGTAGCCGCGTTTAGTCGCAAACTAGGATACATGCCGCTAAGGTTAACGCTCCAAATTTCTAAATTCGACTGTTCCAACAAACATCGCGGCACCTGAATAACCAACGGCCAGGCGAACAACCGAGGGAACGCGAACGTGGTCGTTCCATTTTTTAATGCGAAGGATCCTCTGCAGCGTGGCCGTGTCGCGAACGCGATGGTTGCTGTTCGTACACGAAGCGAGATAACGTCGTTGAAGGATGAAAGAATGACGAGGATGGAATACGTGTCTCGTATGTACACATCATGGCGGGGTTTCCTCGAAAGCTGGACGCTGGCCGCTCTTAAACTCTCGTTGACACAAGCATAACGACTTTCATCCGACGAGGCGAAACGCGGGTTGCCGCACGATTCCATTTTCTTTCTCTTTCACGTTATTCAAATAGACAACGTCCTTCGCGATGCAATGGCGTAACTTATTCACAAATTAAAGCCCATCGCCGAGGGACGATTCAGCCGGGTATATAACCCGTCGAGGAAGTTCTAGCGGCGCGTACCATTCTTGGTGAATTTTGCGCCGCCATTTTGTTGCGGTCTTGCATCCGTAACTCCATTCGCGAGTTTCGTATCTTCTCGCCTTGTAAAATTTCTAATGTGGAAATTCCTGATGAGTAAATAAGCGAGTTCACAGGTGAATGTATCTTTGGAGAGGAATTATTGATAACGTGTTCGAAAATGAATTGAATTTTAGAAAAAAGAAGGAGAAGAAGGAGATAATAAGGAGGATGTATTATAATTATTTGGAATACCTGTTTTCGTGAGATTGGATTGAATGATTCGAATTGAGAAGTGGTTTATATTTTTTCTGTTTGTAAGCGATCGCGTGCCAAGTTTATATCATCGTCGTGGGAATTATACACGTTTTAAATTGAAAGAATTACGGCGTGATAAACATCGTCAAATATTATTTAACGCGTGATAATATTCAATTATCGTCAATTGTTTTCTTTTCTGTTCGAAAAACATATATCTTTCGCAATAAAATAGTTTCAATGCCTTGTTCTATGTTATTCGATCACATTTTCAAGTTCCTAATATAAATTTAAATATTTACAATCTTCTTCCAAGTAAAGGCTAAAATAAAATAGACATTAGAATAACCGTTTTATTCTTTTTCTATTTCTGTCCTACTTAGAATTCGTTTCCTTTTTCAAATATCCATGCAGTATTCGAGAGATATCGATGTAAAATTACTAACAGATAGTTAAATCATTAATAAATCGCTATTTAGTAAACTTTATTCGGTGAATATTCGCCTAATATCGATTAACATTTCATTAACAATTTTAAATAAATCGTTCTGTGATACAAACTATATTGTTATAACATAGTAGTTGTTCATAATTATTCGGAAAAGAATAATTAAGGAAATTCATTTACGAGAAGAATCAAGGAACCTTTATTTACCCTGTATTTCCCGTTCATTTGTTACAGATCTGCAGAGATTCGTACAAATGTAATTGCACGGGGATAAAAGGTATAGCAGGCTACCCAGGAATCTCTGGACTACAGGGACCGGAAGGACCTCCGGGTGATATCGGCCCAGATGGACCACCTGGTCCAAAAGGTGAAAAGGGAGCTGGTGGAGAATATGGCGGTACCGGGGAGAAGGGCTACAGGGTAAGTGAACTGTTATATCTTTCGATAATAGCTATTTCGCAAATTACGCGATTTATTACTACCTTTGGCAAAAAAGTTTCTATCAAACGCAATAACACGAATATATCTAGATCACGACAATTTTTCACACACAAAGTATTAAAATATAACGATAAAATACACGGAGATATCAAATCTGTCCGGTACGAAGTAAAAGAAAATAAAGAAACTTTTTATTATCGAGGAGGAAATGATTAAAGAAAAAGTATTATTGCGTCAGGAAAAACGATTTGTCAAATATAGTATCTTTATTTATTATTATTAACCATCTTTACTAGCACAACCGCATATATTCGCAATTGAAGACTTCAAAGACCGAGAAACGAATTCGTTCCGATTCATATTCGTTCAGCACGCGAATAATTTAAATATAAATCTGCGCGACGATAATTACCATAAAAATTCCACGATTATTCGATCACGTACGTTCTAAACTGCCATATGCAAATGTCATGTTATATTTAACCGAAGTATCATTGGTTACACGACTGTTTAGACGTGTTTCGTAATACCGGCACCGAATTTTTGGTATCTGACGCAGATACATCGTGAAATTCTTAACGAAAGCTGCAGATGCCTGGTCTATATTTTGTTTTTCTTTTCATTGCCGTGAGTCAAGCTCGGCATCGTGGGTGTATTAACGGAAAATAAAATACAGCGGAGCTACGCGAATCTCTAGTATAACAACCGCCTCTTCTTAATTGCTTCCGCAGTCCGTAATCGTTTCGGTGATAAGTGCCTAAATTGGTCCTCCAGAATATGACGAGATATTTATTCTTTCGCGGCAGAGCAATGATCAAAAATATCCCACGCGCTTCTGTTTAAGTAATTCGTACCACCACTTTTAAGAAACCTGCTCGACATCCGGCGAAATTGCTCGAAAGCATAATCTAAATCACATTTAAGTTGAGATATCTGTGAAATGAAAAAATGACAATACGGTAACCGCTGAAGAAGAAGCTCCAAATAAATGACGTATTTAAAAAAATGAAGAGAAACGTCGAATACCAATAGCATTCTATATAAAGCTTAAATGAATAACACATTTCCAAAGAAATAAGAGAACACCACCTACTAATAGCATTCTGCTAAAAAGCATGTAAAGGCACGAACTAGGAATAGAAACGGGATATTTCGAAAGGTGTATAGGTAAAGGCGAGAATCCCTGGCTTCTAATGAACAGAAAAACGACAACGAAATTGGGCCAGAGCGGAGGAACGCGAATGAAAATCGCGTATCAGGACGATCGCGTTCGTGGAGCTAACGAGGCCGACAGGAGCGCGTTTTTCTCTTCGATTTTCGATGAAATTGTTCCCGGGGACGCGTGCAGGCGATTCGAAAGGGGGATTAAAAAAGACGGCATGGCGTCAGCGGCCAGAAACGGAACGTCTCCGAATGCGGAGGACGAGAGGGAATTGCCGAGGAACTCCCACGAAGTCCGCCCGCACTCGATGTTCTCGCACAAAAGTACCGCGAATCCGTTCTTTCGCAACTCTCGTCCCAGGCCCTGGACCGATACGACTTGACGGGACGTGACACCATGACGCGGCACGAAAATGATAGTCTTCGACAGGGAGCGATGGCGAAGACCGCGAGGAGATCGCTTAAGCACCGGAATATCCAATCGCGTCGCTTTCCCGACAGCGAGGACTCGCGTCCGTCGATGATCGATGATCGACGATCGATGCGGTCGACGGTTCGACAGGTCTTCGCCTCGAGCGAGTGAAATTTCCTCGCGGTTTATTAAATAAATCTGATAGCACGTGGGAAAGCAAGGGGGCGAGGTCTCCCCTTTTTTGTAGCTGTTACTCGCGGCTGGAATTGTAAATTGTTGGGACAGATTTGGTAAAACAATACTGCAATAACTTTGATTCGAGTAATCAAGATTTTCTCTTCCTTTCCTTCGTGTTTATTAAATGGACTCCGGATTCTGAATTATCCTAGTATTTGTGGAAAATTTTTCATAGTAGATATGTAATCGAGTGCGATAATAATATTCTGACAGCAAAAGCTTCTCCTTACTCATTAAGTTTCGATTAATTAACAAAACAAACATATATATATATTTATATATGTACGAACAATTATGAAAGGTACGGAAGCAGAATAATTAAAAACACCGTGGCAAATGAACATGTTCTCGGAAGAGGGAATAAAACCGTTTGTTGATTAAATGATTCGCGAGATACAATTAACGAGATATGAATCTGCGAACTTGATCAAAACGAAATAAATTAATTTCCGTAATGAGAAACGGACATGCGAAGAATGGTGGAAATAAATCGCGCGAAATGCCAGGAAGGAAACTGCAGCCTCGGCGGTTCGACCGTGTTCCTCCCCAAATTGCAAAGATTCGAAGCGATGATAACGCGAGGTGAAATTACATAAAAAACGAGGTTAGGAGAAGAACAGAGGACGCAGTGACGGTGTGATAAGAGACTTTATCGAAACGATGCGAAACGATGTTAAGAGCTGGCCGCTTCACGGTTGTACAGTCGACCCTTTAATGAACATCTATCAGTTCGCGGCGAGATAAGACTTTACGAGCGCGTTTTTCTCCTTTTTACGACACATACGGATTGCATCTTTACATCGGGACGCCAGCAGCTCCAAACGAGTCGTCTGGATGACGTCATGGCCCTTTCTGGTACCGCTGCATCCAGCGACCTTTTCGACCACTGCAGTGTTGCCAGTATCCCAGATTTTCTTCAACGCTTCTGGCCTTTTTTACGTGCTTCGAGAAAAAGGGAAACAGAGGTGCCATAAACGAAATAAACGATGGTTTTATTGGACTAGATGGTGCTAATGAGTCTAGCAGGCTAATACATGCTTTTTCTTCTTCGCCGCTAAACAGTGATGAAATCCTCGGTGATGGAATAATTTAAAGGTTGCCACGAGGTTGATAGTTCGTTATGAAAGAGATTACGGAGCAATGAGTAATAATTCTTAGGACATTTGCTGCTGGGAGATATTCATCTTGCGAATTGGACCTCGTGAATTTTTATTTTTAAGCGAGTCGGAAGTTTGACGGATCTTTTGACGAATAATCAACGAATCTTTTTATCAATACAAATAGCAATGTGTAAACTTATGAGAAAAAGATACAAGTAAATGGCTACGTTCTTTCAACAAATTGAAAAGTCTCTCTTATTAATACTAACTATAAATAACAAAAGAAAAATATCAATCGGAATAATATTTTAACAAAATATTATAGGGATACTAAAACGAAATGGACGTCTAAAATTGTAAATGTACGAATAACTGTATCGAGAACACTGTTTCGTATTGAAAAAGAAGAACGATCCATTGTAAAAATTCGATACAACTTACCAACCAACGTAACAGTTGAAGGATCGAAATGAGATATTCTAAAATCCTTGACAGCATTGAAATTGCAGAGACCATCCCTCTTCTTCTATTCGACGACGGCACCCAGAGAAATACCGAAATCCTTAGAAAACAACAATAAAACAAGCTGCATCCTTAACGAATGCGGCGATTAAAATCGCATTAATCATCGAATCAGCAATTGTCGTTTTTCAAATTCCCCGACGATATTCCGCCAACGGCTATGAATTCGCAATGAACCGTAATGATCTTTCCCCCGATATCATCTCGTGGCTTCATCGCAAGACGGTCAGATTTTTTCGCATAATTATTCAATATCCACTCGATAACCAGGCTCCGCGGCATCCACCGTCGCTAAATAACTTCGATTTGCAACTCGACGTAGGAGGAATAACGAAGCCGCGCATTCCCGGCAGAAGCTTCTAGAAACGTGGGTCGGGCGCACGACAATAAAGCGAAGGATACGTATAATTTTTTCATTTATTCCAAGATATTCGACGAATATCCGCGGCACGAACGAGCCAGAGAAGTCGAGCAGTCGTATGTAAATTTCATCGAGCTCATCGTCGGCCTGGCGGCCGTAAATCTTCGGGCACCATTCGCCATGGCGACCATAAAGTCGAGGCTGACGCACTCGATTAACCTGATCGTCGTTCCGACGTCGCTGTTGCTCGCGTTTAACCTTCGCGTAACGATGTCCCCCAGTTTCTCTAATTTTCTCACCGAATTCGAGCCAAGTGCAGCTCAGACGATGCCTTTTCCATTCCGCTTCGCACGAAACGCGTCGTAAAAGGAACGCGCGCGCGCGAGCACGCGCTGACGTCATGGTCCTTTCTGGAGAACGGATGTGCTGCATTCGATGGTACCACACTGGCGTGTTACCGAGCAACAAGTGAAAAAATGGACACTCCTCGCGGTTGTTTCTTCCATACGAACGCTACTTGTGAAACGAATCCTGTTTGACTGTCGCGCAGACTGATTCAGCTGCAAGAGAATATGTATACGTGCTTTATCATGTTTTACATGCGTATAGTATTGGAGGATTTTTTAATATTCCTGTCTTCGTCCATTTTTACCGAAAAGTTTAGCGAGATGTTCTGTTATCAGGTAGTAATCATGAAATAATTTGGTATTATTAATACGTAACGACAGCTATTTTGTTTGGAGAAAGGCTTTAAATTTAAATATATCTGAACTATTCTGGTTTAGAATAACTAATTCCACTTAGGAACATTACAGATTAGACTTAGACATTACTTAGAATTCCTTTCTTTTAATCTCAGATTTTTTTGCGCTACTTTGTAAGTCACGGTCTATAAGTCTATTAGTATTTTTTATTTTTATTTATCATACTTTTGTTTTAATAATAATAAAATTGTTTTACCCTATCGTATTTTATAGAATTTGTGAAAAATATTATTAAATTTTTATAAAATATTATTATAAGAAAATATAACTAGAATTATAAAAACTCTTTCGACTTTTCATAGATGAGAAAGATGTCATTAATTTAAATAATATAATTATTCGATGTCAAATAAATTTAAATTATAATCTCGTAAAGTTCGTCATAGTGATATTATATGAAGAACTAATGCAGTATCTACAGAAGTAGTGTTACCTATCTCACGCAACAAGTGAAAATGAATACCTGTTCTTGCAAATTTTATGATGACAAGCACGATAAAATTGTTCGTCTGCCTTCTTGCTTCACAAATTTTTCTATGCAACTGTTAAATCTGTGCGATTTAATAATCATAATAATTAATATAGTCAAAGAACAGTACATATTACAGTTCTTTAATACATATTTTTTAATTCAATTCGTGTCCAAAATGATAAGAAAAATACAATAATACAACACGAGATCTTCAAGCTTCGTACTTCGTGATAAACTTTGAAAACGTTTGAACTCTGCTTCGAAAGTTGTAAGAACACCGCCATTTCCACTATGTTCAAAGCTCTTCAGGTTATCAGGACGGCTAAAGCTATCGAAGCTAAAAAGTTTGGGTTTGTTCAACCTCCCGTATGGAATTCGGTTGCCTGTTTCTGCGAAAACAATAATCGTAGAAGAGTTCCCGATGAAAAATCAAAAACTAGAATAAAAGTCCATCGCGATATAAAAAAGACGTGGAATTCGTTGTAACAATTCGATAAGTCTCATCGACTGTACGAACCATAATACGCGACACTTTTTAAGAGAAATTGCAAACAACCATTGAAAAGAAAAACATTCAAAAAGACTTTCTTATAATAGTAAAAACTATACTACGAAACAAAAAAGTTGAGGCAATGATACTGGAATTTTAAAAAATTCGAAAACAGGAGTTAATTACTTTGACATGTAAAGAGGTTGATGTAAAAGGAAAAATCGAAGAAAATAAAATATTAATAATATCAATATCGAATTACCTTTTAATAGGCTATAATATTAAATTAAGATAATTACAGCCCGTGAACGAAGCGTATGACAAAAAGTCCAAGAAAATAAGATGCGAAATTATATCGAGCAGAATAATAACGAGAATAATAACTATCAAATTATTCCATCATCCGCAAAACTCTTTCGAACGTTCGTGTTCGAGTTTGAAACCGTGCAATGATACATACGCATCTCGCTAAAGGAGCCGCAACGAAGGCGGGACGGAAAATAAATTTTACCGAATAAGCTTCGTGGAAGTTATGAAAAACGAATCAATTGAAATTACACAGGATCCAAGAGTGTCGCCAGAGGCGAACAAAAGCTGCAGACCTCGCTCCGAAATTACCGTCGAAGTGGTGGGAATGGCACAATTCTGCGCTTTGGGTTAACGATTCGGCCCGGCGGCTCTGGACGTAGGCGTTAATGATAAATTACAGCATCTCGCGTTCCTCGCGTTTGGCATTGATCTCTATCTACGTAACGATTACCCAGATATTACATATTACACGCATACCCACGTGCCACGACTACTTTGTACACTCGGCCGATGAAGTCGTCGTCTACGTCGTTGTCTCGTTATCAGGATTGGCACGAATTAACTACAGAAACGCGGACCTTTCCTGTTGCAGTTCCGCCCCGAGATTGCTCGATTCGCGCTTCCTCGCGTTTTCACAGCTTTTCGAGCTGGCACATCGCGCGACCGTTCCAACGAACGAGCAAATTTGTCTGAATAACAGTAATTCGCAGCAATTGTCTTGTTTCGAACGGGGTTGTTTATATAGGATTAATCGATTACGATGATCCTCGTGCAAGCTGTGATAGATCACGCTCGGACCAAAGTTCCTTCTGGGGTTTATTTTTTTTTTTACGATGGACATGTAGAAGTTTTTTTTGAGACTATTAATAATGCAATTACCAGAGAAGTGAAAATTTCAAAATTAGTATTTCTGTAACTTCTAGAAGTATCAATGTTGTTGTCGATGAAATTTAGAGCGATTTTTATTTAAGATACAAATACGACTATACTTCGTCATATATGTTCATATAGTTTAGTATTAATATATCTAAAAATTCAGTTCATACGAGAAATTTCGATATTTAGATAGAATAACGCTTCGTCTAATTATTAGCGTTATCTCAAACATTACTTCTTTTTCTTTATCGGATATTCCTTCAAACTCCATAGCTGACTAATTGATTTTCTATTCAATCGTGCCTAATTAATATCAAATAGCACTCTTTTTAAACGACCGACCATCGGTATTGGTGAAATTAAATTTTCCTCGATAAAAAGATTGAAAGCTTCCGCTGAAAAAAGGAAGGAAAGGGAGATTGTAGATAAAAAAAAGGAATGAAAATAGGAAGTAAGCTAGACGAAAGCTATTAATACCATCGAAGATCAGCCTATGGTAAACAATTAAAAAAGTTCCGACTCGTCCACATGGCGATCGTCAGGCTGATCAAAGAGCAAGTTAAAAGGCGGCGAGAAAATACACGGGGTAGGAAAAAGGGAAACAGAGGAGTACGCCCACACCGTAAAAGAGACGGCGACGTTGACGAGGCCGGGACGAGCACGTGTAACCCCTGTTTTGTTTCGCTCGAACGAAGTAGGGTATCTAAGCGCCGATAAAGAAATCTCCGTTTCACCGACGATACGCCTCTCTCTGCCACGCGGCTATCCTCCTTTGATACCAAACCTACGTGCCATTAACCCCTCGTGACATTCGCACTTTGTACCACCCCGTCGTCGATACGGCCAACCAAGTTACGTGGCGCCCATTTTTATACGTGTCGATCCTCCGACGCTTGCTTACGCCGAAAATTTCGTAGCCAAATAGTTGAGGAGAAAATATATTTTAGAATTTTAGAAATTATACTTGAAAAGAATTAGGGGTAGAGAAATTCTCGGATGTTTTATAATAATTATTTTATAGTTTATCAATATTTAAAGAAAATCGGAATAAACTTACCATTACACGCGAGATATAGCTAATATCAATTTCACGTGAAAGTAACGACGAAAATATGTTCCTGGAATTATACGTAGAATGTTTGGATAGCGAAATATTGGAATAGTATGTTTAGATAGTACGCATAATGGGATTCTGCTGTATTATGAACGGTAATTTATAGTAATTTCAGGTTTGCTGGTGAAACATTTCGGAAGAATATTGCAGTGTGCGAATGTAACTTGTTGTAACTGGAGTGTCGATATTAAAGGAGATTCTATCGTTATTGTATTAAAAAGGATGATCGAAATTCAATTTCAAGCGTGTTTTCATTGGACGTTGTTAAATCGCGAAATAAAGGGATACAAGTCAATATAGGAAAAATTTTAAAAGCAAAATTTTAAAAGCAAACAAAGAGATGAAAATTTTTACTATTGCTTTAGAAAATATAAATATATAGAATGGAAACCATGTCAAAACACGTACAGTCGTCAAAAGATTAACATCTGGCTCTATAATTTAATTGTCAATATAATTTTTATTACAAGCTATATACATATATGTACAACGAATGTACCTTACTTTTGTGAGATATAGCATAAAGAGCTGACGACGACTCATCGTTAAAAGGGATCATAATAATTGTACAAAGCAATTACCAAGCGAATACATTCTCACAATTGGGTCAAATAATTCTCCTCTATTTGCCACATCTCCAGTGACATCGACTGCTCGAATTTCGTCACATATGTTTTGTTTCAGTTCCACGATAATGCGTAACTTGTTGATATACTCTTTAGACTTCAAAGAATGTATCCTCTATTGCGAAGGCCGCTTCGAAAATCGTCACATTTTATTTACCATACGCATCGTCGAGTTTTACTACCGCCGAAAAATTTTCCGTTAAAAATCATTGTAAATTAGAACACGTTACACGTCAACCTTCGCACGTGTCGATCATCGGGGTCTCCACGATTGGAAAAAAGTCGGGTTAGAAATTAAACGATTATCGCGCAGAACGAGAGCCGATTTGCAACTACCTGTTGCGCGTAGAATTGACAAAAATCACGGCTCAAATGGAGAATATGTAGTATGGTCTAGTTGGATGACTTATCGAAAATCGGAGTAATCTCTTTCAATTCATATTCGACCCATTGTTGATTTGTCGGTGCATTTCATGCAGCGATAAGGGACACCGAAAGGTGATAACAGCCATGGAACGGATACACGCCGCGTAGTCCTACGCGTTCGCTCGTCTTCCCATATCGCAAAATGCGGGGGTGAGAAGCATTTCCGTTCTGCAATCGTCTGCATATCACTTTAATCTAATACCTCGCAGTAACTGCCAGCACTTTCGGCGTATAAAACCTAGGCGAAAATCGAATTCGATCGAATCCGACTGGTTTCATGCACGCAAGCTTTATACCCTTTTTTTTCTAACCCATTCAGAATTACATCGACGCATAAATAATCTACGAATACATGTTTTTTCGCGAGATATAATTCGATTACGAAAGTACTCGCTGTTATTGTCTAAGTTGATTATTATCACCTTCGAATTTAATAATTTCTCGACTATAAATTTATTATATCAACGTTAAACGTCATATTTAAAAATCAACGTTAATTTCCTCGAAGGAAGCTATAATTTGCGAAAATCTGCGAGTATAAAATATCAGAAACGAGTCATTCTGACCCCTTTCACGATTCTATTATTAAAACGGACGAAGCTCGTACAGAAATGTAGAATTAAATAAGTCAACCGAAAATATCACAGTTCCATACCGAAGATAAAAATGAAAATAGGGATAAAGCACGTAATAATCTCGAAATTTATCATGCAGTATAACAAGCCGCACGTTACAGCGAATAACGAGTTAAATAAATATTGAATTAGGCGGCATTCTAATTTATCCGCAGTACCATTCAGGCCTCACGCGTAACAACCATAGGAAACGTCATCCAACGCAGAATACAACGCTAATCATGGCGCGAACGTCATCTAAAATTGACCGAAGCTCGTCTTCTCGGAAACCCGTTCCTACGTTCTTTGTTCCCCAATACTTAGCCCACACTTACCCCTTTCGTTTCGCAAGCCTTTCCTATCTTCATGGCCGCGCTCATTGCTCTAATCTAGCCAGCGATTTCAATCGTCTTTCCTCGTGCTAGACTGTATTTTCACGAAATTAGGTCGTCCCAGTAAAATCGCGGATCGACTGAAAGACAGACAGACAGACAGAGAAAAAGAGAGGGAGAGAGAGAGAGAGAGAAAAGAACGAAAAACGGAGGATGACATACCACGCGCATTGCGATAACGCACTTCCCATTGACAGATCATTCTATGCGTCCAGCAACGTGGAACCGGATGTCGAGTGATCTCATAACCAGATACGCTCTGCCTACCCTTCCTTCCTTAGCGTTCCGCAGCGTTTCAGCATATGATTTATCTGCGAGCGAAAAAAGAGAGGAAAAAAAGGAATGGAAAAAAATCAGGAGAGGAAGAAAATGAAGCAATTAGTTCCGACAACGAGACTCGATCCCTTGGTCCTATTACCGAACACGCGCTCGGATGATCGGCTCGGCTAATTGAAAATTACGAACGTGCTTTCGCTGTCAAATTGCACGATATTTGTACGAACGTTGTCCGTCTGAATAGCTCGGGGCGGCTATTGAAAAATACGAACGTATTGCAAATATCGACAGGACCGTTTTGTTCCTATGATTACGGCGAACGATCGTCTGTAACTTTGATGAGTTGATAACTTTGATGTTAATATTTCGGCGTTTCCCCGAACGCGAATTATAAAATTAATAGGCGTTAATTCGCTTGTTTGTTAATCGAAATGCGAAGGAGAGAAACTAGCTACTACAGCTGAAACTGGGTAAAACGTTGTAACGTCGAAATGTCAGCGCCGTTTTCACAAATGCCACGGTTTAACGGTAAACGCTTTTCGCGGTAAATGTTACAATATCGGTGATACGTGAATAATTTATCGAGAAGTTAAAACGGAGAAATTTTTGAAATTTTCACGAGCTGTTAATTTTTGAGTCTCCGTAAAATAAATGTTTCTTTAAACAATTTCTTCCACGTACGGAGGTTACTGTTCGGACAAGCACGCTTTCACGTTGGATCCGTTGTCTTCCATTTAAGGGCAGGATTTATGACTCGTCATCGTAGAATCAGCCCTTTCCTCGAGTTCACGCTGGACCAATCAGTGCAAGCCTTTAAAAGGAAGTGTGTCAATTTGTATCGCGTGTGACCATACTTGGTAGACACCGGTACCCTCTACGTACACCAGCTTCTGCAGCTCGAACCGTAAATTCATGTTTCCCAAAGGTGAAGAGACTTCCTGCCCCTTATTTCCTGCTCATCTCGGACCTCTACGTATCTAGACACGTATTATATTACCTTCCCGCGATTTTACTCTATCAATATAATCGCATTTTCGTTTCAAATAAATTCTATCATTCCACACTTAACGACAACCGCAATATTTAAGTTGCAGATTTCTGGTAGAATTATTTAATTGTTTAAAATTTTGCTCGATTTTTCATCGAACTTAAATACACGATATTTCATCGTTAATTTATAAAGAGTATAAAATTTTAGCAGAGATAAAATGTTGGTGCTATAATTTGCTTCAAGGACAACAGAATTGGTCTTTTTACTCGAGTTAATTCGGATAATCTACATTCGACAGTATCTATATACGGTTCCTCCGACGAAATACGACATTATCCCTATCACGATTATTGGAACATACACAGCCTTCATAAAAGCCGCTGAAATAACGAGCAATTACAACGATTTGCGGTCTTATAAATTTATCAAGAACAATAATTGTCCGTTTCATCGCCATCTCGGTTTTACCCTCTTTCTTTCCATCTATCTGCAGACCAATTTCGTCATTCGTATCTCACCGAACTTCGACGATCATTTTTTCCAGCTTTATTCATCCGTTCATTCGTACATTCATCTATCCAATTTCGCGTGCAAACAAAAATTTCGAATCGCTGGTTATCTCGTAAAAAATTTCGCAAACACAGAGCCGCGACGATAAGGGCGGATTTTCACGCGATTCTCGGACCAATTCCCATGAGTATTCCATGGTAGTCGTCGAGTCGCTGTTATTTGACCCGAATACGATCAGCTTTCGTCCACGTTTCGATATTAATTTGGCCATCACGCACGCGTACATACGCGTTCTCGTTGCGACTGCTTCTGGACGTGCAACGTCCACGAGGACCCGCGAGCAATTAAGATAAATAATTAAGATAAATCGCCGTTGAGACATAAATAATTCCGCGAATCGGTGGCTCGCTTTGTAATTTTTCACTTTAACGATTGTAAATAAGGCGCGATTAACGTTTTCGCTGAACACGCAAGTCCCTGGCCTGGTGGTTTACGTACTGGTCGAGCTCATAGTTCATCAATTCCGGACGTCCGATATAATTAAAGTGTGAAATACAGGATCGTTAAGACCGATGATAAATTCTCGGTTTACGCCTGTTCGCGAAACCATTTCACACGGTCATCCCGGTTTGAATCGCCGTGAATCTTCCATTCGCGATGCATCCCTTTGTTGTAAATTTTAAATGACTATTACACGAGCGCGACATCGCGGTTTGTTTGGATAAGGAAATTGCGTTTTAACGGGTCCATTTTCTTTGTTATTTAGCGAATTCGCGGCCCAGAAAACCGTGTTTTTCAATTGCAGTAATTAAATGCATCGTTGGCGAGGTTTCGATGGGGATGAAGTTGCAATTTTAGACCAATTTCTTTGTTGTTTGAACAAATTTGTATTTCCGTTAAATACCAGTTTAACGGTTAATTTCCGATATTACTGTTAATATTATTTATTATTGCTATAGTTATTATTAGTATGATTTTGACCATTATGTAGAGACGAAGGTATATCGTTGTAACTAATCCCAAAATCACAATATCTTTTGCTTATAATGCAAAATTATTCAAATTTCGAGAACGTTCAAAGCGTTATTCCCTATCGCGATATTCATAAATACCTTCGATTTTATAAATTAGGAAGACTCCGATATTCATTTGCATTTTAATTATAATTTCTTATCGCAGCGACAAAATTCATATCGCGAAATGTTAAAATCCCATCGAATAATATCTAGCTTGTATAATTTACGAAGAATTTATAAAAATGATCGCAATTGATGTATCGATTAAAAACCCTGTTCCGTGAAAAATCTCGTCGAAGAACGTAAGAACGTATAATTATTTCATAGTCTTGTGGTACAGCATGATCAATCAGGCACGTTTCTTGGACGTTGTGCAACAGGTTAACTGATAAAGCTGCTCCTTTTTTAAGCGTTTCTTAAAACCGTGATTTCTGTGCGTAATCGCACGAAAGATAAGTGCGTTAATCGTGACGGAAGAAAATCGGACGAGGCTGAGAATTTTCCATTACAAATTAAAATTTAGGTTCGTCGCGTGCACTCGTGGCAAAACACGCGTTTCTAACGTATATAAGAATTTTCTAATGCAAGTTCAAGCTTTTATCAGTTCGCGATAAACAATTAAAATTATCTGTGTTTCAATGTCCAAGACCTTATGTGGCATAAAAAAATGTGCCAGAGAAAAGTGAAACGGGCTTAGAAATGACCAATTGTTGGGTATAAACTTAAAAAAAAAGAATCAACGTACTTAAATCTACATTATACCAAAATTCTTATGCTTCTTTCTAAATAAAATAATAATAATATAGACGACTAACTACGGTATATTAAAATAAATCCTCCACGTTTCGAATGTTAAAAAATCCAGACTCTTGTACTGAATTACTACTAGCATAAGAATATCGAGGTACGAGAAAAAAGTATAGAATAAATAGCGAGCACGAGTACGTGTAGAATAAATTTCATACGGAAGAATAAAACCTCGCAAATCCCGACTTATCCCAACATTCATATTTTACCACAGCGCTGCTTATTAATTAAAATATTAATGAAATACGTACTTTTCGCGGTCATTAATAATAATAAAAAAAAGTACACACTCCCATCGTGCACTTTTAAATATTTTAATTAAATATTTTTAATAATATCTTACGTTACCATGTATCATTTCACCCTAATAAATCACATTGTCATCGTTACAACATAAATACTAAAAAATAAATGCGTTTCTATCATATACTATTATAAAACAAATATCTCATAATGAGTTAAATATTTTAATATTACCTCGTATTATTTCACCTTAATAAATTACGTTATTAATCACGACAGAAATATTATGCACAATGCAACGATACAGAAAGAACCAAGTACATTTCTGTCGTATACTTACAGAAAATAAAGTATTTAATTTCCAATAACGAATACTTCCATTATTTCACCTTACATCGCGTTGCCCTAATAAATCGTGACACAAATTTGCGTTACGCGAGTAATCCGCATTCGGTCATGCACTCATCGGACTCGCGTCAGGATTAAAGACAGCGTGAAGATTCTTCGGGGTTGGTAGCGAAGTGCGAATAGGAGGGAGGGTGCAAATAACCACTCGTTCCGTGACTGCTCGCCAAAGACGAGGGGGCGTAAATGTTGCGTGAAAAGCCGCGGAAAAGCTGGTGACGCGTCTCGTAAACTCCTTTGCCCTGCGTTTCAACCCCCTCCAAGGGAATTAATACAAAAGTGCTTTGTATTCCTTCAAACCAACCTCCATTCTCATTTCCTTCCTCTTCCCACCGAAACTGCTTCCACTTCAATCTCCATCTTCGTCATTTTGTTCCTCGCTAAACATCTCTGAAAAACCGAATCGTATCACCGCTTCTTTCTCCTCGAAATTCATTTTTACTTTCGTCTATCGACCTCCGTGATCCTCTTTTAATTTCTTCTTATCTACACCTGCTTTACGATTTTTCTCTCCCTTTGCCGTCGTTTATATCACTCCATCTTATAAGATGGTTCGAAATCGTCATCTTTAATCTGGTTTATGTTCTTTCATCTCTACCCACTTCGCCATGTGTCTCTCTCTTTATTATTACGTAACACTCAATCTTACCAGCATTCCTTTCTTCTTGAAATTGTTATTTCCAGTTTCATCTGTCTTCTAATTTCTTTCCACCTAGACAAAAGGTCGACGTGGAATGAACTTGGTGTCTGCCATTGTATCAAACATTGAATACACTTAAATCTTGTACAACTTTCTCGTATAGAACCAAATCTAACTAAAGTTACCCTTCATGATACTGTAACGCCTCATTAACTTACAATTCTTTGTGAATATTCAACAGCAATATTAATAATATTAATAACCATTACAAAATATATTTATTTCTTTTATCAAAATTAAAACGAGCCGTCCTTCGTCGCGTGCCAGGATAACGAGCTTTCTGGTTAGCATTTTTACCGAAAAAAGATACTATTAGCGAACTCAGACCTTCTCAGACTTACCCGATATCTTAATTAACAATAAAACTTAATCGTTACTTTTTTAAAAGACTCATCTCGTACCTTGCTCTTTATCCACCGCGTTTCCTTCGAACAAATCTTTCTTTTGCTCTCTCTCTCTCTTTTTCTTTCTCCTCTTTACCCAATTTCTTCTTCGCGAACAAAGCCGGACGAAGAAGTTGCGTTAACGCTGTCGGTTAATTAACCGCAACCAGGAGCGTACATCTTAATTATGCGGGTAATTCCAGTCTCGTTGGCGAATAAACAGCGATGGAATTGCTGGCATGCAAATTACCACGTATACTTCTCGTTGCTTCTCGCGGGTCATTCCTTTCCCTGTTTTTCTTTCCTCACTTTCTCCTTTCCTTTTTCCAGGAAAAATACCGCGTATACATTCTTTGTCGCGCATGGTGGTTTATATACAGTAATTATCTCCCGTTGGGGTGTGCCGTGTTTCTTCTCTTCCTCCTTGTTGTCACGCTTTAGGCGTGAGGAGATTATCACGGTTCAGCGCGGAGGATGGCAAAGTGGTTCTTATAAGGGTGAAAGAAAGGCGAAAAAATGTAAAAGAGGCATGCACACCGCGAAAACGTATCGTAACGCCGTTGGCAACCGACGTGAATTATCACGATTTCGTCTTCATCGGCGCGTTGGATACTATTTTATGGTAAATGCGATCGAAAGTTTGCTTGGGCTCTGAGCTTTTAGGCTTCTTTGATTGGCAACGCCTACGGCGAGGTGGCTTTCTGTTTTTCCACCTTTCAATCAAACCTGGTACGGCAACAAAATATTTTTGTTATGTAACGTGTTACAAGTTATACATCGTATAAAACGATATTTCTACTTCTGCTGGATAAAACGTTGATATAAAATGGAACGGACAGCTAACAAGCTATAGAAGGTGTATGTATCGCAGTTATAAAAGGTTTATTCAGCTTTATCCGTTTTCGGTGTAAACGAAGTTTGTCATCGTTGTATGGATAGAAGGGTGTTTTATCAATTTTTTCCCCGTGATTCGGAGCAGTGAAATGGGAGTACTATCGCGAAAAGGATCATCGTAATAATTTCAATGGTTACTTAGAGATATCTTGCCGAAATACGCTGAAAAATATTCAAATAAAAATTAAGCAAACAAGAGAATTCTTTATCGTTTAAACGTAATTTTATCGTTTATTCTGCGTTGAGTTTATTTACATTGCAATAAAATTAAATTATTTTTGACAATATACTAGAAAATTGAATCGAATCGAACTTTTTGATTTATCAAAATTGTTAATATCACGAAATCGTTTCAACCATTTTCGTATTCATCGAATGATTTTAATTATTCGCTGTTCGATGTATGACAGGTTGCAAACGATCTTCGACGATTCAATAAAAAATAAAATGGCGATGCATCAGAGGTGGTGACACACGCGTGTCATTATTTTGTTCTGCTAACCGTTCGCAGTAATTGAGTGCAATTGACAATTACTAGCAAAGCACTTTATTTTATGCAGAAACGGAATCGCGTTTTCAGCCACGAACAGTCGTGCACTTTGGAGGCCCCTCGAGATCAGGAAGCGTATTTGAAATGGTTGCAGTTGCAACGCTGATTAGATGGCCTTCCAGCGAATCAATTGCGCGATGCAATAATCGTTGCTCGCAATTGCGATGAATCGTATATGATAGACATTATTTAAATAAACATGGTAGGCGGTTGTTCGCGTAATCGTGGAATTTATTTTTATAGACGAAGGATGGAATTCTTGATGAGGCTGGTAACAATGTGTCCAACGTTACGTGGAATAACAGCCTGATTATCATTGCAGCTGTCGAGGAAGAGGCAATATATGCGGTTGATAATTGTCATTCGTAAGAATGTATGGAAATCAGTGCATGCCTTTTAAAAATATCTCAAATCCTTTAACGCGAATACATTCGTTAAATTAAATTTAATATCGAGAGTGTGCTAGATTCAATTTTAATATTATGTCGACGATTATGAAAGTGGCTCTAGTCACATTATACATTTCGTTTCGAGGTATTACAAATTTTCTTTTTTGATAAATTAGAAGATCAAGTACAGTGATATTAATTGCAGCAGAGAGTCAAGAAGAGAATAATTGATTTGATTCGTTATTTTTGAATTTTTCAATTCTGATAAACACCTCGAAATAATTTTTATTTATGTCTTGTTACAGTTTTGAAACATATACTACGATTTGATATTTACGAAGGATAATTTATTAAAATTTCGCAATGGAAGTAATGTTTATGAATTATCTAAATCTTATATCTTTAATTATGTTTAAATTTTTCACGAATGTATGTATTTCCTAATGCACTATTCACACGATCTCTTTACCGAAAATAAGAGTAACGACTATTTGTCAGAAATATAATCTTCGAGAGATTACGTGAGAAGTCGTGATTGCGAATAGTTATTCGACCAAACGAATCTAATCTGTATTTCCTTTGCAGGGTGAACAAGGTATACAAGGTTTCCCCGGGCCACCAGGATTATCGGTTCGTACAAATCTCCATTCCATTAAAAGTTCGTTCGTTGAGTTTCAATTTTTGCAACCAGGACCCGTCTGAATTTTCGTATTTTTATCAGACATCATCTAGATTTTACAATCTAAAATTATAATAATCTACCTAGTTTAAGAACATTCTCTAAAAAATAAAATCCAAATCCTAAAAATTCACGAAAATATTTTAAATTATGTTCGATTTAATTTTTTCTCTTACACATGGTTGGCAACGAGCTTATCTTTTTACTATCGTATATAAGATATCAGAATATTAATAATTAACAAAAATGTTATCAAAGACTTTTTACTTCCATTACATACGTATAGAATTTAAAATTTAGTAGCGACGAGTTCTTAAATTCTTTTTTTAGAAATTATTTGGCAACTTCGATTGTTTATAAATCAACGAGCCTTTGCACTGTCTTCGTAATTCTCAAAGAATTGTTCTTTTACCTGATTATAAGGAAACGATAAGAAAACTGTGTCTTCTATCAGAAAAAAAAATATCATTCCCTGAAAGAAACAAAAATAGACGGGAACTGGGGTGCTGGTGTATGTTTTGATGTAAAACTTCGTCGTCGAGAAAAATTGACTTTACAAATGGGTCGAGTATACTTGGTAACAGCTAGCGATGGCTGCAAGATCGTATCCGTCAGTTCAAATCCAAAAGCTTTCGTTAATGCGTACGGTTTAGAGTACTTTGAACACTGAAATTATTATCTTATTAATTATAACTCGACGATGAAAAAAGTAAGAAAAAAATCAAAGCATATCCTGAAACCTATCCAAAAGATAACCCGATGAAATACTCACAGTAAAAAGACCCAAATAATACCTACTAATATGAAATAAGTAGCTAACAACTTCATAAATATTCCAAAGCTAATAAGTTATTATTAATATCATTATATTAGATAACAACGCTAACGATATTAACCCTTTGCACTATTATTTAACTATTAAAAACCTGTAGCTCGGAAAAGCATTCAATTTTAATTAGAAATTATATATTTATTATACTTTTATGATTTATACAAAACGAAAGATCCGCAACGAGCTAGATTCATCGTTAACATATCTGATAATACATCGGTAATAACATCGTAATACTATACGAAGTTTATCATACCATACCGACTCGATAAAAAAAAACAAAACAAAAGAAAGAGAACAAGAAATCGAAGTATCACTGAAACTTATTCAAGAAAAACTAGCAAAGAACACCGCGGAGAGAAGTGACTCTCCCTCACCGAGGACCTGTTCCTCCGTGTCGTGATTCCCCCCGAATAAAACCGAAAAAGAACAAGCCAGAGAAACCTGGAATAATTAAATCCTTGGCCGCAGGGTAAACCCGGTCTACCCGGTGTAATGGGACCAGACGGTCTGGACGGATGCAACGGGACCGATGGACGTGCCGGTAAACCAGGAATGCCCGGTGTCTATGGCGAACGTGGTCCACCGGGCCCCATGGGTGATTATGGACCCTTTGGCGAACCCGGTGACGGAGGTATCAATTCCGTGGGCGTGAAGGGTATTCGAGGAAATCCAGGCATCGACGGACCAGAGGTAACGATTTCTGCGATTTTTTCGATTCGAAAATGCAATTCTTAAATTACTTATAACCGATTTCGTTGGAATAACGGAATATTTATCTCCACGAATCGCGGAAATCTCCCAACGTGTAAAGCAAGACACAAAGACCAAGCTAAGACCTAAAAAATAGAATCCAAAACTTTGAGGATTCACCGAAAGATAAAACATATTTAAACAAAACTAAAACACGAACATCATCTTCCATGGATCCTGAAAATCTGGTATCCTGTTTTACCACCTTATACACCAAACTACTTCATCCAAATCCTATTTCCACACGCTTCGAAGCGAATAACACCCTGCGACACTCCTAATCGGCAGATCAAAGTTCCCTAACGAAGCATGACTATGTATCCTCGGGGACTCTCGCGAATTCGTGACACAGGAAAATCGGCGATCAGACCCAGAACGAATCATAACGGATTCCATCGACGAAGTTTGAACGTCGAAGAACACGTATGCAGATCGAGAAAGTGTACCGGAAGAGGGTCGTTGCTCGTGGGTCGCCGATCGCGGATGAAATCGCGCCGATCGAAACGTTATCATTCTCGGAGACGAGGTGGGGGCCGTAGACGAACCGCAGGAAACGGCTGGACACACGGTGCTGCTTTCACGACGAGATGGGTGGTGGTAGTTTCGGAACGTGACGGGAATGACGGAGAAATTTCTTTCTCGGCAAAGAAGCGGCGAGTTGCCGAAGAGTTTGAATCGAACGATGCAATCCTTCGGCCGGCGGATTAGAAATGATTATCGAGACGTTGAACGATAAGAAGTAGTCGAGGAACAGTCCGGAATTGATCGAGTGATCGGTCGGTGATCGTTCGGGACGTTCGTCTGAGAATTTTCGTTAGCGCGATGGTGTAAAGCGGGGTTAACAAGTACCTGGTACTTCTCTAACGCGAAATCGCGGAAGAATGGTCATACGAATATCGATTAGCCGAAGTATGCGAGCTATTCAAAGGTTAAAATGATTAACTCCACTTTGCGAAGAATTTTCCATTTTTATGCCAAAGCTCTTGACCGATACTTAATTTTTCGCAGTTTAAACGAGTTTCGCCATTTTTGCGGAGTTAATCGATTCCGTAAACGAGCGACTCTAATTACAGGAAAGAAATATATTTTCGTTTAATTGTTATCATCGTTAAATAAACGCGTTATGCAGAACGAGCGCGGAAAAGTGTCGGGAAAAAATTGGAAAAAGCAAATAAGTAAAAGTGAAGCAAAATCGGCTACGCGTTTAACTACCGGATGAAATAATTCAATATTATTTCTGATATAGGCCACGTAATTAATGTAGCTGGAAAAAACGACGACAAAAAATTGAACTAAAGCTTATAAAATATCGAAAAAATTCCCTCGATATCTCTACAACGCTACAAAAACGTCACACCTAACATTTGAAGCGATACTTTCCTAACATTCCAGTTTCCATTTCCTCCAAGGTAAATGTAACGACTCTATCGTATATTCCGTCACCGCGAAATCACTACACCACGAAATAATGAAATTCCAATAGCCCACAGAGTCCCAATAGAATTTCTCGTTTTCAAATATAAACTCCGAGCCATCGATCACGGAGGATTCAGGTTCTGATACCGATAACGATGCTCGGCTAGCAAAGAAAAATCCGCAATAGCTTGGAGAATGTCGCGTCTAACCCAAAAGCATTCAATCGACTGACCACTAAATCACAAATTTTCCAGGGCTATCCAGGATCGTACGGGATCCCCGGCGAAATGGGCTATCCAGGGGAAACTGGCGACATGGTGAGTACAGGATTGCGACTTATTCGTCGGCATCTCTGGCTTCGGGTACCGTAACGGCCGGTCGGGCCAACCAAGAGGGTTCGTGAACCT
This sequence comes from Euglossa dilemma, assembly GCA_002201625.1. NCBI lineage: Eukaryota > Metazoa > Arthropoda > Insecta > Hymenoptera > Apidae > Euglossa > Euglossa dilemma. The sequence goes on along the minus strand of NIJG01000099.1, from coordinate 1,210,968 downwards.
CTTACGAGCGTTTAGGTCGTGGCTCTGGTTCGCCAGGCCGTGGTGGAAAAAGAGCGAGAGAAAGAGGAAGCGCGGGAAGAAGAAGAAGAAAGTGGAAGGAACGAGACGGGAGAAAGACGGTGCAGTCCCTCTGTGGACGTGTCTCGTTCCTTTTTGCGAAACGCCACCTGCTCGCATGAAATATCGTCCGGCTGGCTAAGTGTTCTCCGGTAATATTTAACGGCCACGCCGGAAACCAGGAGAGAGCAGGCACGGGGGAGAGGGATTTAAAGGAATCCATGGACCACGCGATATCGCGCGTTGATAAGCTGCCCGCGGTGGAATCTTCTTACACGCCGCTTTGTAAAAATCGCCGCGGCACGATCGTGTAACCATCTTTTGTCCCTGGTCCCTTAGGCCCCCGCGGCGCGATAAAAATCGGCTTCGACCGCTGAACGCCGTGTAAAGCGAAACGATCATGGGATAAATCGCCGCTGATGTTTACCTCTGAACGATATTTCCACCCAGGTCCCAGTGTTTCCGTCTTTTCACTCGGCCGTCGCGTACTTGCGTCTTTATCGCTAGAACTACCGATTCTGTAACGAGTAGCTAAATATATTTTTCACGAATGAAGATGATTGTAGCGGTACGAGGAAAATAGATAACTATAAACAATTGCGTTTCGATCTGAATCAGAGTAGGCAAAGATTTTGGTGGAAGCAGCTTCTATGTTCACAGAAATTGTAAAAATAAAATATCTGAAAAGAGTCATTCTTATACGTTTGGTGATTCTTTGATTCTTTTGGTGATTCTTTGAGACGATATTAAATCAAACTAATGGATAGATAGGGGTAGATTTATGGATAGACTAATTCAGAAGCTGCAAGGAATGGTGGAACAAGTGGTACCGCGATTCGAATTAATCATAAAGCTCAATACAAGGTTAGAAACTGACAAGAGGATGTTTTAGATGAACGTTACAGTTCGTTAGTTATTTTAGAATATAAATTAGGAATATAATCATACCGCGATTCGAATTAGTCATAAAGCTCAATACAAGGATTGAAACTGATACGAAGATGTTTTAGATGAACGTTACAGTCTGTTAATTATTTTAGAATATAAATTAAGAATATAATCGTACGAGATATACCTCTTTGAAATTACTCAAGGACTGAAAATAATACAGAACTTACTATCATTTTACCCATCTCTATAAGTAAATCAGATCGAGTTAGCGTAAATTCGCAAATTCTACGAAACAACTATATCTTCCTGTGAAATACGAAAATTGCAACTCCAGGTCTGAGTTAACCCTCAGCCGTCATTCAAGCGAAAATAAAACATTTCTATACGATTTTTTATTCAATTTTATAGCAGAAAGTCTTAGAATTACTATTTTTCTTTTTTATAAAGTTCCACGTACCAACTTGGTCTACATCGATCGCGACGATAAAGCGACCACGAGGAACATTCGCGTCGGTGAAAAGGAGTCAGCGCGATGACGTTTATCGCTCGGAAGGTTTCGCGCGAGTTGGCGAATCCGTAAAGCTAACCGGATGAGAGAAGCGGCGATCAGTCGCCGAAGCAACGTAGTCCACGTGTTAATCTCTAAACACGAAACGGGCCAGAATGCGGTGAAATCCGAGGCGTTGCGATCCTAGAGCCCGTTATCTGCTGACACGACGACCACCGATAACACGAGCCCTCTTCCCTCGGGAGAAGATTCCATCGCGAGCGTTCGCCAACTTCCGAGAAACCCGAAACCATGGTGGCGCTGCGTTCGCCAAATGGTCAACGTGCACGCCTCGTGATTTCCACCTTTGCTCCGTCTTGAAACCGAGCATGAATTGGATATAATTTCGATCCACCTCGAACACGGCTGCGATCTAACGAGAGTGGACCGCGATATCTTCCACTGTGTTTGGCCATGTGACAAAATGGCGTAACGCGACCTCCTGGGAGCCGCTCAAGGAAGTCTGTTTCCGGATGTTACGCGCTTAATTGTTGTTTCGCTTCTGGGGACGTATGATGATTAGGCTATGATGAAGTTGGTAAATTGTTCGTGAAGCAGTTTTCGGAGTTAGTTTATGATAATACGGTAGATTACCGGTTTATGTTATCCAGTTTAACGAATATTCTTCGAGTTAAATTCTGGGTCAAGGATATAGCTTAGATGTAACTTTCCTTTTAGAGATTGCAAGTAGACTGCAATGCCTTGGGGTCACCGATTTAGTTTCAATTTTACAGGGTGGTAGGTTTTGGTTCCATCATCACTGGTGGTGATGATACATGATTATAGGGGCCACGATAATTTTTTAGATATTTGCGAGTATAGATTCATCCTTGGTTTAATTTTATTTTGTTTTAAATAATGACCATATAATAATTTAATAGAAACAACGAATTAGTGTTTGTACGCGTTAGGACCTAGGTTCAACTCCTGAGGGTTTACTGATCTTCTTTTTCAGTTCTTTTTTATCTTGTATGAATGTTTTATTTATTATTTCCAGGCACGATTAATTGAAAGTTAAGGGTCTTTTCTTATTATTATTTCGCAGAAAAATTGAATTAAACCAATGCATCTAAGCCACTATCAGGGGAACTAAATCTATCATTCTACAAAATTTGAACTAAATCGATGATTCCAAGGCATTGCAGTCTCCTTGGCAGCAGGAACTTAAATCTTTCCTCGTAGTTTATAAAACTTTTCGTTAAAAATTGTTACTCGTCTTCGGGATCTTCTAATATACGTATAATTATTTTTACCAATGCCTTCTGTTATTCATTTCTTCAAGGTCCTGCTTTATTTTCATTCGCCGGTAGGTTTAGCCTTAAATTAAATCATTCTTTGAAATCACCCTAGAAAATCAAGTTTGTAAATTGTATGTTTCTTTCCGAAGAATATTCGTAGCAAAAAGAAATCGACGAGCGTAATAATCTGCGTTAATAGAACGATACGGACTCTGGTTGCATACTCGGAAGTGTAACGACCGGTTGAATCATCTTCTAGGGTTACCGAGGCGCCACCGGATTGCCTGGAATGAAAGGTGAAATCGGTGAAACGGTATACGGCATGAAGGGTGCAATGGGTGAGCAGGGTGACAGAGGAGAGCCTGGACCACCGAGTAACAGCGAATATAAGAAGACAACGACAACGACACCGGTGAGGGGACCCAAGGGGTTGCGTGGACATCCTGGTGATCGCGGAAGCAAGGGAGAATTAGGCGCCAAAGGCCCCATGGTGAGTAATATCGCATTGTTTATCAAGTTATTTCGACTAATTTCCGCTTACCTAATAAGCAGAGGTATCGCGATAAATAATTATTATCTGCAAACCGAATGGAACATCCGAAGAAAAATTTTCAAGAATTTCTTCCTTTCAAAGTAGAAACAACGTTTAGAAATAAACACTCGCTTTGCGATTCGTTTCTCGCTAGCAAAAATTTCTCATCCAGACAGTGTTCTACGTAAGACAGTTTATGTCCTATGGTGTGTAATATCGCGTAACTTTTCCGTTTATTTCAACTAATTTCCGCTTACCTAATAAGCAGAGGTATCGCGATAAATAATTATTATCTGCAAACCGAATGAAAGATCCGAAGAAAAATTTTCAAGAATTTCTTCCTTTCAAAGTAGAAACAACGTTTAGAAATAAACACTCGCTTTNGCAAGGGAGAATTAGGCGCCAAAGGCCCCATGGTGAGTAATATCGCATTGTTTATCAAGTTATTTCAACTAATTTCCGCTTACCTAATAAGCAGAGGTATCGCGATAAATAATTATTATCTGCAAACCGAATGAAAGATCCGAAGAAAAATTGTCAAGAGTTTCTTCCTTTCAAAGTAGAAACAACGTTTAGAAATAAACACTCGCTTTGCGATTCGTTTGATCGTGTAACAGCCCTACCAACGAAATTATCGTTCCTTCCTTTCTAGCTAGCAACAATTTCTTATCCAGACAGTGTTCCACGTAAAAAAAGTTTATAATCGATACACTGACACCTTATACAACTCGCTTTCCAAATTTTGTCACGCAAAATTTCAAAAAAATCATGTCTACTCGAACAGAAAATTGTCGACGGATCGTTAAATATAACTTTAGCCGCGCTATCATCCACGGATATTCGATATCCTGTGAATGATTAAAAACAATTAACCCACAGCCGGCGGGCTACAGTGCGGCGTCGAGAGAAAGTTTGTTCCGGTAAAGCTCGCACGGCCAGAAAAATCTGGGGAACTCGAAAATTAAAAGATAATCTCCGCGGATTATCGTGGTGTATATACGCGAAATTTTCGCGCAGGGTCGGCCAGGGTTTTCCGGCATCAAAGGCATGAAAGGGGAGCAAGGTGACGATGGACCTAGAGGCAAACAGGGCGTAGAGGGTCCACCAGGACCTGCGGGTGAAAAGGGAGAGAAGGGGGCTCCAGGCTACTCTGGTGATCCGGGAACGGATGGATTAATCGTAAGTACACGCCTTTGTCGCAGAGGAAATTAGATAAAATTGTTCGATCGTGTTTGTAATTCAAATTATATGTCATTCATAGTCCGTGACATATCTCAGGACTGCGAAGAATAAGTTTACATTTAAATTGCAAATTAAGTAAACTAGGTAATCTAGAGGCAAAATTTCGTGGAAATATTTCTTTCCTTTTCTCCGGCTTTGAGAAAAATTCCAGTGATCGTAAAAATTCCCTTTGTCAAGAGACACCGATCTCTCTGCGACAAAGTAATATATTTGGAAACGTGTAATTTGTATTCCAAATTTAGGGAGAACTGGGAGAGCCAGGAAATCAAGGACCACCTGGAAGACAAGGAGCTGCCGGGGAGCCGGGAAAATACATACCAGAGCTGGATGAAATAATTCAAGGAAACATTGGAATTCAGGGAGATCTAGGTTTGTCGCTTTACCTATATCTATCGTTAACCGAGCCAAGAAAATACAATTCTCGAGGCAAATTAGCGAATTTTACTTTAGTCTTTAAGATTTTAATTCAAAGGAACTTCGAAGAATCTAATAATAGTTACAAATATAGTGCTAAAATAACATTTACCTTTTCTAATAACTGCCAAATCAAACGGTTAATAAACCTATTCCGTGACAAATCGCAATCCACTACGAGATATCTCGTAGTTCGCAGGGAATGGGTTAATATTGAACTTCGTAATAAAATGAATTATAACTGCTGTTCTTCGTAATTATAAAATTAGTTTATAAAATTAAGATTTTCCATAGAAAGAAATTTAACTCCTACAATTATTTCCTCCGCTTAGGTCCACCTGGTTTACCAGGGCATCCAGGAATACCAGGACAACCAGGGAAAGTAGGTTACATCGGTCCACCCGGTCCTCCAGGACCTTCTGGACTTCCTGGATTACCAGGATTGAAAGGATCTTCCATCAAAGGAGAGCCAGGAGATGACGGTTAGTATCGAACGGTTTGAAATTTATCGGAAAATCTAACGAATAGACTGAAACATGTTTCGTCGAATTTTTCCAGGTCTTTCTGGAGCAATGGGCTCTCAAGGTCCACCGGGTGCAGCTGGTGAGCCTGGACCTGTTGGACCAAAAGGATTTCGTGGAGTATCGATAAACGGTCCACCAGGCATAGATGGAAAACCTGGGTACCCTGGTGTCTCAGGACTGCCTGGAGATCGTGGTGATCCTGGTCCTCCAGGTACCATTTTCTTTTCTTCATAAATTTTATGTAGTTTACGAAAATAATAGCAACAAGAATATACGCGAAACTTGTAAACTTATTACAGTATTTACAACCGAGAAAGAAAAGAAGGTATAAAGATTTTTCTTTAACTTAAAAAATACAAATTTTCCTATTTTTGTTTTTAAATTTTATAATTCATGTTAATGATACGCGAATGTTGGTCCACGTGTCAGAAGTTGCAGTGAGATTTTTGTATAATTTTCAATGACAATTGAATTTTAATTGACCAGGTCCCAAGGGATTCCCCGGGAAAGGAATCAGAATTCGGGGTCCACCTGGTGAACGAGGTTTACCAGGAATTCCTGGATTTGCTGGGCCCGATGGATGGCCAGGTGCCCCTGGTTTCAAAGGTGTAAAGGGTATCAGAGGAGACGACTGTGGCATTTGTATTCCAGGTATGCATTTTACATCGATTAATTAAAAATAAATTTTGCAAAAGAATTCAAACATAGTACAATTAAAAACAAAACGCGATTAATAAGAATATTATAATTAAATAACTATTTAAAATCTTCTATGGCGAAAAGCAACCATTGCATCGTAATTTTTCGTAAAATATATTTACTTCTATAAAAAGCATTTAGAAAAACTAACTGTAACAAATTTTCTTGTCACATTGATGTTATCAATTCGAATGTCAAGATTGCCGAGATTATTTTTAAATAAATATACTTTTAACCCTTTGTTCGCCATGAAGAAACTTTCCTTGCGTTTCTATAAGTTCGGTGGTACCTTTTATGCTAAAATATGAAAAGAATATTTTACGTTTGCGTTTGGAATGAGTGAAATTATTTTATTTCGATATTTCATGTGTAATTAAAACTAATAGCGACTGAGAGTCGCCTCTCAAGGGCAAAGAGTTAATGTATTTCAACATTTTATTTCAACGTCGCATCGAAATCTGCGACTTCATGCTACCGCGTTATTTCGTTGCTCCGCTCCATTTGCTACTGTCGAGACAATATCAGTTTACTAGCGTGACTAATGATGATGACATCTTGAGGTAAGAACGGTGGACAGTTACTGCCGTATCTTCAGCTCGCAATGGAGTTACAGCGTTATCAGTTCTGATAATACCCTGTACTTATCAGACATTAACCTTATGCATCGATTTATCTCTATCTGTGAAATTATCCCATCTACAGCAACTACATCGCGATACTTAAATATCTCACCTATTTACATATTTATTCTTTCATCCTCTTAGCCGCTTAAATAAATTTTAATCACGCTCCGTTGCTTCCATACAGCGTTTTAGGGGAAAAAAATATATTTTTCGCAATCTTGAAGTTACAAATAAATACGTATTATATTTATCTCCCTATACCGCGAGATTCAGTCTTTTCTTTCACTGTTATTCGTTTCTCTTGACCCTCGCTGTATTCGTCTACTTAATTTCCATTCCCAAGTATCTTCTCGTTACTACTGACGTCCCTTCAGTTTTCGTGTTCATAAAAGATGAAATACGATGGAATAACCATAAGAGACGTCGTTTAAAGTCTTCCACCCTTGTTAGTGTAGCTCCATCGTAGATCTAGAGACTCACTGATACTATGGAACTCTTTCAAGCACTCGGCCCAAAAGGACACAACTTGCATCTGAAAGCAGCAGACGCTATTTACCGTAAGAACTCGGATCGCGAAAGACTAAAAGAGCTCGAAACAGATCTGCTACGAGAGAGTAAGCTCTGTCTACTTTAGATAATGTATAAAAATTTAAATAGCAAAGACGAATGATTGTTCGAGGAATAATAAGTAAATTCAAGAAAACAGCCTGTTTATTCTTCGTATTAAAAATAATTTATCTAAGTCACGCATTCGACGCTCGGTCCCTTTCTCCCTTTTCCAAGCAAATTACTCTTCCGAGTAAATATTTCTTCTTCGACTGTCAAACGAATTATCACAGTAGCCATGAATCGGTGGAAACGTAGTAGCAAATTCAACCTGAGATAAACAGAACTTGACAGCATGCTAATTAAACATCCACGACTTCTATGATATAACGTTTCGTGTTTTAACACGAAAATTAAAATTAATTAACATTCGCGCAGGGAATTAGAAGTTTGCGGAAAAAAAATTTTTGTACATTTCGTATCTGCTGCGCAAAAGTAAAGAAGACATCGCAAATAATATTTCTCTCGTGAAGAATAATATGAAGAATAATGCAGTTACATCTTCGTGGTGCGGAAAATGTAATTATTCGTTATTAACACGTTGAATGTCACGGAAATTTTACAGGGTTTGTCCGTGGCTTCACGATGAATCTTCTATTATAAGATATATATGATGAAATATTCTCTTCAATAGATAAGTTACGGTATATAATCATGTTTGACGTGTTAACTGCGACGGGGGGTCACCGGTGAACCCCGTGGCTCTGGAATGCGATTAAATTATAAGTTTATAAGTTTAGAAATTTAAGTTTAAATCATTTGTTTAATTTGTATTAACCCTCTATGGGCGGAATTTTTGTTTTAACTCCAAAAAAATTGTGGGAACGAAAAATCAGGAATTATAAACCTATATATGCAAATGAAAACAGATTTTTGCGTTTAAACATTTTTATTGCGATATATTCAATATAGCGTATGATATAGCGTATATTCAATATAGTAATACATTCTTATCAAAAACAGTAACAAATTGAAAATTGAAATGCAAACAAATACATTGTTATTGATATATTAACCCAGAGTTATTATGTCTACTATTTTTAGTTTGGTAATCACTGACAAAAGCATAAATAATATCAATTGGATCAAATGGTTTCGCGTAGTTTTACTGCCGACAGTTTGCACAGCATTTATTTTGTTAGCTCAGGTTGATGAACCTAGCAATGGTCATGAATACTAGTATTGGTTGTGTTGGCAACGTCATAGAGTTAAAATTTATGCGTCATCTTATGAGAAAAACTTTAATTATTTTGTAAAATGACGATAAATTAAAATGTGACCTGAAAGTTAGCTCATAGAGGGTTAATTTATATTTCTATCAATCTGGGCACGCCGGTCACCGGTGACTCATTCAACGTGTTAAAAGCGAATTGTTTGATGCAACAGGAAGACCTGGTGACAAGGGAGAGGAAGGTGACGGAGGATTGGACGGGTATCCTGGGCCTCCAGGGTACCCAGGATTCCCTGGACCCCGAGGTCTGAAGGGTGTACAAGGGAAACGAGGTGTTGTTGGATCAAGAGGACTGGAAGGCGACAGTGGAAGAACGGGTATCGCCGGACCTCAGGGGCCCAAGGGAGAGAAGGGAAAATTAATTCTACCTGATGGAAAATTAATTGGACAACCTGGTGATATTGGTGACAAAGGTTTCCCTGGCTTAGAAGGACCGAGAGGATTCAAAGGAGAACGTGGAATACCCGGCGACACTGGTGCGTTTGGACCTAAGGGAGAAAAGGTAATGTTTTCATGGAATTTTTCTCGTGTTTCTTCCGTTTTCCCCCGTTTTTCTTCTGTTTCTTTCCTCCCTTTTACCGTAATTACTATTGATAAGTCGGTACGTGAATATGGAAGAGACTTCCTTTAAATTACAGTCCCAAGGAAAAAGATTCGCGCCGATGAAACGAAGGTTTTTTCTTTACGTGTAAATTATTAAATATAATTAGAGACATATATATAAAGTACGTTTTATTGTATTCTGGAATAAGCTCAGGAACACGAATTTTTGGTAGCTTCTGATAAGATAGATATAATCCCAATAAACACGATGAATCATACGTTCATCTTCTAAAAATACTCACTTTACAAGGTTATATATTTTCTTAATATTTTAAATAATTTACTATTCTACTTTTATAAATAATTTTCAGTTTATAGATAGCCTAGATATTCCTAGTGCAATCAGAATTATATATTCACAGTTTCAAATTGAACACAAATTTCGATATGGTTATACATATGATAAGGAATAAATAGAACCTATCTCTTTCTTATTTTTAAATTGCTTTTTATATAGTGAAGTGTTTCTGATTTGGCGTATAAACATTTAGGATAAAACTACAGACAATTTAAACAGAATTACAATATTAAACTATAATTTATTTAGACAATATAATGTTAAATAGACATAAGCAATTTTCGATAAGACGGACATAACGTTAAAGGGAATTGCAAGTACACAAATTCACGAATAAACTTCCAAGAAATGACATCATTTCGCAAAAAATCCCGCGATTTAAAAAAAAAAAAAAAAATACGATCATTTCGCACAGTTTATGTATAATTTTTGGCCAATTTTGCGATTCTGTATCAGGAACATAACATAACGCAAATTTGGCCCAATATTCGCATCTCTTCTCTACGCGGGGAAATAATTTTACCCATTTTCAAAAATTATTTCAAAAGCACCGGAGCCTTTTTGAAAATTTTTTTATTTTTTCCAGATAGTACGGCCCACGGTCTATAACGCAAAATTAGTCGCATATCCGTACCTCTATCCTACGTGGAGAAATAATTTTTTCCATCTCCAAAAATTATTTCAAAAACACCGGAGCTTTTTCGAAATTTTTTTCATTTTTGTCAGATAGTACGACCCACGACCTATAACGCAAAATTGGGTCCATATTCCTATCTCTTTCCTACGAGGAGAAATAA